>NCSK02000062.1:0-135911 GCA_002276475.2 Chlorociboria aeruginascens | reverse complement strand
ATACACTTATATACTTATATATTAGATCGTGTGGGCGGTCCATGTCCTAGGGAAAAAGCAAGCTGGTAGAGCGATATTACAGCAAATGTCACGGAAAGAGACAGCAACACTGCAGAGCTCATGATCCAGAAATTACTCCTTCTAAATGGATTATGCAAAGCAGTCAACTCGACAAATTATCCATTAATACGTACAGGGAGCGGATAATTGTCACGTGAAAACCAATTCCCCATGAAGGTTCAGACGCACCCCAACTTCCAAAGATTAAATAAATATCAGATAGGTGCGGGAGATAGCAGATAATGTAACATCCCAGGACACCCAACATCCAATAGCAAGTACAAATCAAAATCTGGAAGGGTAGTGTTGAGACGAAGGTCGACCATCCGTCGCTGACGTAGAATCTAAGCGAACGGCGTTCTTCGAAAAGTGCACGACGAGCTTGGAGAGCTCCATCTTCCTCGCTCTCTCTCTCTCCATCTCACCCCACCATAATCCCCTGCATCACCTTCCTTCCTACAATAATCCATCCTGGTTGACGGCTGGCTTGCACCACCAGCTCATGCAAGTGAATTCCAGCCATCGAGATTAGAAAGGCGCCTGCACCGTCCTTTCAACCACGCTCTTTGCCCTCATACTCTTGTACAACAACATCACCTTCCATCCCCCAACTCTCAACGACGACTTGTACATTATCTTGCCTTCATCATCTGGCCGTCTCTAGGAGCGCTTCTTCTACTGCTTCGTTCGTATTAACCTTGAGAACACCGACGTGCAGACAGCAACCTCGCGATAAGTGGCCCCCGGCACAAACGAAGATCTCCTCCGTCGGATCCCTTTGGAGTTGTCCTCTTGAGAACACTCCTTTCTAGATCCCCAGCACCGTCGACAGCTGAACGTGATCTGGCCGCAGCGGAGGGGGTCCAAAATATCCAGTCAGCGGTTTTGCCGCGCCTGCCATCATCATGGTCCAAATAATCAAGACGATGCAGCCGAAGCATCTTGAGACACTGGTAGGGCTGCTACTACCTTTGCCACTGTGTAGATACTAATATATTCTCTAGTCACCATTGCTGAAGGACTTTGCAACTTCAGCATGCTCCCTCCCCCTACCAATTTTGCCCAAACACCTGGCAACATTTCCTACGACATGGCCTTTCCCTAGAGGCGATCTCTATCACTGGATCCCGCTCCTCAACCGATTCGACGACATATTATTGAGGTTCTGCACAGTGTACGGTTTAGGTGATGGACCGCAGATCATGGATTTTGGTCGCCATATCCTCGATTCGAGGGAGGAACCAGAATATGCGACATCCCATCGACGACTGGACCTTGACGCCCTGGGATTCGCCGAAGATGGTGACAGACAATTGATCGAGGCCATTTTGAGCTTTTCCACAATGCTTCTAGAAAACTGTGGCAATCGCAGCATCTATGCGAGCAGCGCACATTTGGACAGTCTTCTCAACACAACCTCCCTGCCCCTCCTCGAAAAAACCCTTCTCCTAGGTTCGCACCTTGCCCAGAGGTATCATGCAGCTATGAGACGAATTGGTCCCTCGAGAAATATCAGCAGCGCTCTACTCGCCAATCATTATTCTCTTGGGCTAGGGAAGGTGACTAAGTTGGCACTGCCATTCTCGAAGACGGTCACGACGCCATCAGAGGCAGCCCAGCCTTCAATCCCTGTGACTTCCAAAGGGAAAGAAAAGCCAGCATTTAGTCTCCCAACGACGTACAAGAGTTCGAGTACAACGGTATTTGCTAATGATCTAGTGTCATTAGTCAAAGGAGGGTCTGGCGTGGATGGCCTCTCCAAAGGTGCACGCAATGGAGTATTATCTAGTTCCTCGACCCATTCGGATACCAATTGGGAAGAATGGGGAGATGTAAAAGTAGCCTATTATCCAAAGCACGCGACCCCTACGGAACCCACCAGCAACGCTCTACACCCGTCTAATTCTCCGGCGGCTGTTGCCCCCGTCACACCCAGCCCGATTCGTAGGCCTTCGAATCTTGTTCCTCATGCACGATCTTCGAGACTATCCAACTCCGACGACAGTCCTTCGATGCCCCGCTCCTCCACACACCCCACCGGCTCCGCAGGTCCTTCGGATGAGCCTCAGCAACCGATCTTTAAAACCATAGAAGTTCCTTACTCGAAGCTGAAATCGGTTGGTATCCATGCCCTCATCCGCGACCTCCGTCGTGATCTCCCGAAAGAGTTGCAATATGAGCTGCTCGCAAAGCTTCGAACCGCTGATGCTCTCACGACATCCCTGGAGACCCGAAGACAGATGCTAGTGATTCGCCTCCTGGCCATTACAAACTTGGCATATATTTATCCTGATAGTACGCTCCAGGAAAATCTTTTGAAGCAAGACGGTGATGAACCTCGCCGTTTTCAATTAGTCTTTCAGCTGGCGGAATTAATCCACCCCCCTGCAGAGCATGAGGCCTCCGTGCCAGTGCACATACAGACCATTGCATTCTCATCACTCGAGGCCCTAATTCAACACCAGAGCAAACTTTCCGATATTTGCCTTGCTTTGAATGTCAATGTCAATCATGGCATCCTTCTTTACGTTGTACGAAAAGCAGTGGCCGAGATGACGGAGGACGACGGGGATAGATCTAGCGAACAGGATCAATGGCGTGATGCACTATTTTCACTTCTATCGAATGTTGCATCGCATCCGAAACATGCGATAGACCTCCTGGCTGCCGGACTGCTACCAATTCTGGTAGAAATTCTCAACTCGCGTGCTTCGATTGCAGAACGTTATCATTCCAAAGTCCTCAGTTTCTTGGACAGTCTCTTCATTAATCCTCGAGAAACATTTCCTCCATTTGTCGCCGCGGACGGGCTGGACGCTATTTCCAACCTTCTCATCTTCGATGTTCAAAGCGCTTCGGAAAGAGTTGAAGCCGGAGAAGGAGTCAGACCTGAATACCGATCCTCGACGGTGGACTATGATATTCCTTTCTTCAAGCAACAAGGTTTGAAGTGGGTCATGAAGTTCATCCATCGCCTGCTGTCTAGTGCTACGAATTTCGGTGGTAATTCGGATCGCCTCCTGCGGAATCTGATTGATTCGTCACAACTCTTGAGTAGCCTCCAGCAGATTATCGGTAATTCCCACCGGTTTGGCTCCATGATATGGACAAACGCCGTGAATATTCTCTGTGACTTCATCAACAACGAACCCACAAGCTTTGCAGTTATTGCCGAGGCTGGATTAAGCAGAGGGCTCCTGGAGACCGTCACGGGGACCACGATAATCAGTCCCGATCGTAATAAGAAGCCTCATGTCCCCAGAAATACAGGTTCTAGTTCGGACCCCCCTTCTGATGACGAAGATGATGACGACGAGGATGACGAAGATAGCACGGATGAAGAAATTGATGATAGACCCCATCCCCCAACGCTCACCACCCTTCAAAAGCCCCGCGGCCCATTAGCTCGGGGTATTATGCCTACCTCAGACACTATCCAGATTGTGCCTTTAGCATTTGGAGCCATCTGTCTCAATCACGCTGGCATGAAGATGGTTCAGTCTTCACGAGCCATGGAGAGCTTCTTCGAAATATTCGAGAGCCCGGAGCATGTGAAATGCATGGAAGGAAATAAGGATCTACCTGTTACCCTTGGTAGCACTTTTGATGAACTTATCCGACACCATCCACCTCTAAAGAACACCATTATCAACGCTATCCTCGATATGGTTGCGAGAGTTGTTCATCTTTGCAAGACGATGGCGGAAGGGGATAGAGTTGGCGCAAAATTGTGGACAACAGACTCGTCGGGGAAGGCCATAGGCCAGACTCTCGCCTCTGAACCGTCTGCTAAAGGCAAAGGAAAGGCTGCCGACGAGGGTGACGATATTGAGATGACTGATTTTGTTTCGCAAGCTTTACTTCACAAGGATAAACCAAACTTATCTTCAAGTACATCAATTGCTCCCTATATCAACGCTGTGGCTTCCTTTCTCCTGAGTATTGTGGCGAACTCAACTGTACGATCCGAGTTGAGCTCTAGGGGTGGTATAGAGTACGTGCTTGATTTGGTTGAATTGTCAAGCCTACCCCAAGACCTAACAAAAATACCATTTCGACCCAGGGATCACGAGTCTCTGCCGCATGTTGTTTCCTCTCTGGCTGATCAGAAGCCCCATCTTCTGATACCATCCCTACTGAAGCGTGCACAATCTGCTGCAGATATTTTGACCCCCTTTACGAGTTACTCTGGATATGAGCCCTATTTCGCACCCTTTGTATCTCTGGAAGCTGAGAGCGAGTCTGATCCTGAGCTGCTGGTAAATGGGACCAAGTTTGCCCAGGCCCTGGCCAAAGTCCATACGCTCGTTAGCACACTGCAATATTGCTTCCAACCTTCTCATTATAGCAGCCATAGGAGTTCCTCGACCAATTTTACCCAGGTAAACTTTTGTGACTATTATGTTCGTCTTGTGCACAGTCTTGGGTCCTTGCTAGGTGCCACTTTGAAAGAGGAGAGAGTTCTAGAGAACATGGTTCCAGGTCATTGGAGCAATGCGACGCGAATCAGTGATTATGGGTTTACCGAGCCAGGCTTCGAGACCACACCTGTACTTCCGACATATGAAACACCGGACCAGGTGACTAGTGATCAGCTAAGTGAAGATGGCATACAAGTACCGCTGCCGTCAGCTTCTGCATCAGCGGACAGAAGACCCAAGTCGCCGACGAAGTCCGACCGAGACTCTGCACAATTCAAGAACTTCCAAACCCTGAGTCATCTACTGTTCCAAATTCCAGGCACAATCACCCCATTTTTTCAGGTTCTAGGTAGAGCATTAGTTGTCAAGCGTATTCCAGACCCTTATCATAAACAGAGTCTTGGCTTCGTCGCTGAGGCGTTGGCCCAGACGATTCTTGACCAGCTTGCTCGTGAGACCGAATCTACGGCTAAAAATTACGCATATTGGATTAGGTTATTGCGCGTAATAGACACCATGGTAACAGATCCAAGTTCTCGCCATAAGGACACTCCATACGATACAGTTACGATTGTTTTACAGGCTTTCCAAAATCACTCTGGGCTTGACCATATTAAGAAGATTCTTGACATTTTTACGTCTGAAATTCGCCTTTCTGAACTTTCCGCAGAAGAATGTGAGGCAGCCAGAGCTGCCAATGGCGAGTGGAGTAAATGCGAGCTAGCAACAGTTGGTGTGAAGAATATCCTGGACTTCTATGCGCGTATAGTCCATGGAAAGGGTGTAGCCGAATCCCCACAAGCCCAGACCATGGGTACTCGAGGAGACAGAGCCCTTGGTAAACCAGAGTACTTCTCGCCCTCGCAATTTCTTGTTGAGCTACGAGTAGCCATCCTACCAGTTGTTCGTAGTTTGTGGAACTCGGATATGATCGAGAAGGCCCCTTGCCAGGTCTCAGAAAAAATCATCGCAGTGATTAGTGCAATTGCTAAAGCTGACGGAGAACAAGGCGCATTCAAGCGTTCAGACAAGATTGGTCCAATCACTAAGGCAGTCCGCAAAACTTTCAGTCTAAGCAGCGAGGGTTTTACCTATTTAATGGACCAGGGTTATGACCGGGACCTTGCCGAAGAATCGCTAGTCCGTTGTCTGAACAGCCAGCAGTTAGCTCTCGAGTACTGCCGAGAACAAAAGGCCGAACGGTGTGGAGGACGAAACCCAGTCCCCGAAGGCGATATTCAGCCTATCCAGCCGCCGGTAGGCGACGATGCTACCTCTACCCCTTCTCGACCTCCGACAACCACCTCTACGGGCTCAGCAACCCCAGATGAACACGTTCTGCAAGGTAGTTCTGCACCACGCGACTTCACGGTTCCAGATATTTTGGCCCAGCCGAGCGGAGAGTCAACAGTCGATGGTCTGAGTAGCTCAAGTAGCGGTTCAACGAGTTCACCCCAAGTTCAAGGAACAACTTCCTCTACGCCGGTAGTCAAACTCAGACATGTAACGATAGATGATCTGAATGAGGAACGTGCCCGACTTCGAGAAAATTTGATTGACAGATGTCTGGACGTCATCAATGCTCACGGCGAGGTCACGTTCGAGATTAGCGATCTCATTAAGACAGTAGTTAGCAAATCTCCTGACCCTACTGCTATGCGGAAGATGGTGGGCGAAACCCTGGTTATCGCTTTGACATCCTTTGCAGGCGAAGAAGATATTCGCACATCCGGCAAGAAGTTGGTTGCTTATGCTCATCTGTTAGCCCTAATACTCACCGATAAGCTTTTCTATACTGCTACCATCAATGAATTGAAGGATAACCTTAGCACTATCTTGAGCTTCATCAAATTATCGCCAGGTTCAGGCTCTGAAGAGGCATCTCCTTGGATTGCTCAGATCCTCCTCATTGTGGAAATTCTCCTCAGTGAAGACACACGTCCGCGAAAGGCCAAGTGGAACGCCCCCAAAGATGAGAATGACCCGATCCAAGCCCCTATTTTGGAGGCACTCGAGTTCGCTGTCTCGGATGAAGAGCGTGGGCAACTGCTAAATTCAATCCTTGAAATCCTGCCTCGTATCGGTAAAGATGATTCTCTAGCCCTATCGGTTCTACGTATTCTAGTTATTCTCACACGCTCGCGATCCGTGGCTCAGACGATGGGTGAGAAGAAGAATATTCAGCGGCTCTTTGTTATGACAAAGCAACTTGCCGGTGCCAGTTCTCCACATATCCATGGGCCTCTAATGCTAATATTACGCCATATCGTCGAGGATGAGGAAACGGTCAAGCAAATCATGCGATCCGAAATTAAGAGTCTTTTCGAGAGACATCTTCACCAGCCACGACATATCGATACACAGTTTTATCTCCGTGGCTTATCGCATGTTGCACTTCGAGCACCCGAGCTCTTCATTACGATTACCAACGAGATGGCTAAGTTCAATCGTTGGACTTTCAATACCCCGGATGCACCTGGTCGGCCACCGTACATACTTCTCAAGGATCCTGTGGGAACTGGCTCAGATGTGTCGGCAAACGATTCCGATGATACTGTTCAGCCGACCGTCCAAGCCACGGAGGATTTGTCTATTCAAGATGTGAAGACATCTACAGAAGGCATGGATACGGAGATGCCTGATGCATCAAAGACCGTGCCTCCTGAGCACAAATTGCCCGTGGTTGAGAATCCGGACGGCGTTATTCACTTTTTACTCTGTGAGCTTCTCAACTACAAGGACGTTGAGGACAAGGATCCAACTACACTTCCAGGTGCTTCTGATAGGGAGGTTTCAGAAGGCAATGGTGATGTGTCCATGAGCGGTACATCTCCAGATTTAGATAATACTGTCCAAAAAGACAGCAAGGCCTCAAAGACATCGTCTAAGCAGGAATTCAAGTCTGAAGACCATCCTATCTACATATACAGATGTTTCATCCTGCAGTGTCTCACAGAACTTTTATCTTCCTATAACCGAACAAAGATCGAGTTCATCAACTTTAAGCGCAGCGCTCCTCAACAAGCTATGACTCCTTCCAAACCCCGCTCAAGTGTGGTAAATTATCTCTTGTTCGATCTCATTCCAGTTGGCACTCTCGATCATGCTGAGACGCTTGCATTGCGCAAAAAAATCCAGACTTCTCAATGGGCAGACTCGGTTCTTACAGCACTTTTAAGTAAGACTGGAGAACAGCTACTAGATAAGGCACGAGATCCTAACGATTATGAGGACGAACCAGATCTGCTCTTCGTACGCCGATTTGTCTTGGAAAACATCCTCAAAGCTTACAAAGAGGCTAGCTCATCCACCGAGCCCCTCGACATCAAGTACGCTAGAATGTTGGGCCTGGCCGATCTCATGAGCCATGTCATGGGTGGAAAGGATAACCCCAATGCCCCGGATCACCCAAACATGATCTCCATTTCCACATCCCAACTTAGCCGTCTTATGTTCGAAAAAGGCTACATCACGGCATTAACGGCATCTGTCGCGGACATTGATCTGAACTTTCCAGGTGCTAAGCGCGCCGTCAAATACATTCTAAAGCCCCTTAAGGCCTTGACAGCTACTGCAGTCAGATTGAGTGAACTCGCACTTGTATCTACTGCCCCTGGTCAAGCTGAAGAAGATATTGAGTCAGCCACCTCGGTTTCTGATGTTGAAGAGGATCGTGAGGAAACCCCCGATCTTTTCAGAAACTCCACCCTGGGTATGTTTGAGCATCATGATGATGAAACATCGGATGACGAGGAAGACGGTATGTCGCGCTATTTCCCCACTTATATACTAACAACTGACTCAAATAGGTGACGAAGACATGTTCATTGGTGGATTTGAGGATGGCAACGATGACGATGGCATGGAATATGACGAAGAAGACGATGAAGATAACATTAGCGAGGAAGATGAAGAAATGGGCCAGGTAGAAGGTCTTTCGGGCGATCATGGAGTTGATATCGAAGTCACAATGGAAGAAGAAGATGGCTCTTCAGGTGACGATGAAGACGACGAAGAAGAAGACTCCGATGATGAGGAAGATGATGATGCTCGTGTTGAAATCATCGACGAAGCTGGCAATATTCAAGAGATCGCCGCAGATGATGAATTAGGAGAATGGGAGAGCGAAGAAGACGGAGAGGAGGAGGAAGACTATGAAGGCCAAGGGGCCGACGAGGAAGAGGCTCACGCTCATGCAATGGATGATATGGCAGGTGGCCCACTTGGTCAACTCGTTCGAGTTTTGGGAAACGAACCAGGCGCCGTTGAGATGCTTCAGGCAATGGAAGATGATGCCTTGGAACATGGGCAGGGCGAAGATCATATAGTTGAATATGAAATGGATGATGCAGGTAAGATATCTATTGCTGGAAACGACATTAAGTATATTCACGGCTACTAATGGTATGTAGAAGATGACGATGATGGAGATGAAGATGACGACGACGACGAGATGCTATTTGCACAGCACCACATGCATGGTATGCTCACGAATCGATTTCTTGTCATTAGAATGAAGCTAATTCACTGCAGGTGATGGCTCCGCGATTCCCTTTGGGTGGGAAGGTGACCCTGACCCACCAGTGATTATTCGTCGAGGACATCGTCACCACCATGGACCACCTCAATTTGGCGCGATTTTCAATAACTTTTCTGGTGGTGGCCATGATCCACTAGGAGGTATGTTCCCCCTTACAATAGAACAGAGTCGGGACAATTTGCTCGCCAATCTCGAAGCTCTGGATGCTTTCATCGATCACCTCCAAGGAGGCAGTAGAACTAACAGTCGTACAGTACAAGGTTTTGGCAGCCCGTTTCGATCCCTTAGACCTGGTGCAACTCCGTCACAACCATCCCCTGATGAAGGAAGCAATCCCTTACTTCGACGAAACATTTCAAACGTTGCAAATAGAGATCGTCCTCGATCTGTGGGCGCAATTCTTCAGGCTATGACTCACAGTCTTACTGCTGATCTTGATATGGGCCCTGGCGCTTTTGACATCATGGATATTGTGAGAGCAGGTGGAGGTACCCTCAGCCGTAATGGTGGCGTACACCTTCACATCTCGACTCAGCCGGGCCAGCGGCTACCTAGTTCATTCCGAGAATTGTTGGGCATTCCACCTTTCAGAGAGAGACGCGATAATGGCGAACCCGGAACTACCACCTTCTTTAGTCCAAAGAATACCAGCGCACGATGGAAGGATGAAGCAATGATGCTGTTCGGAGCGAATAATTTGGAGAAGGCTATGGAGTTGAACAACGCTGTCTTAGCTGCTCTTGCACCTCCTGCCATTGAAGCCGACAAAGTCTTAAAGGCAGCAGAAGCAGAGCGAGTCCGTAAGTCGGAGGAGGAGGCTGCGAAGAGACTAAAAGAAGAACTACTAGCGAAGGAGGCGCAAGAAGCCGAAGAGAAGGCCGCGAAGGAGAGAAAGGAAGCCGAAGAGCGCGAGGCTGCTGAGAGAGCTACGGCTGAAGCACTCGCTTCTCTGGACGCAGAAATAGAATCTGAGGAGCATACTAATGAGCCGATATCTGCTGAAGCAATGGATGGGGTCGAAACCGAAGTACCCGAAAACACTGCTGAAATTACTGGTGAAGCTGCTCCCGCTGAAGATCGCCCGAGAGTCATGACTGTTATTAGAGGCAACCCCTACGACATTACAGACCTTGGAATCGATGCCACGTTCTTGGATGAGCTTCCAGAAGATCTTCGGGAAGAAGTTATTATGTCGGCTGTGGCAGAACGACGTTCCCAGGCTGCAGCTACTGGTGCTCAGCCTTCTGATATTGACCAGGAATTTCTGGATGCTTTACCTGACGATATTCGAGATGAGATTATTCAACAGGAAAGACAGGACCGTAGACGCAGAGAGCGAGAGGAGCAACGCCGTGTATTGTCTGCTAATGGAGGTGGAGCTGCGGCTCCTGATATGGATGCTGCAAGCATTTTGGCCTCTTTTCCACCCGCACTAAGGGACACAGTACTTATGGAACAAGATGAGGACATGCTTGCTCTACTACCCCCAGAGTTTGCTGCACAGGCGCGTGCCATGCAGAGAGACCGTCCCGTACATCAAGGCCGAATCCCTTCGCGTGTAGCTCGCCGAATAGGCATTTCAGCCGGCGAGGGAGCTGACACTGCTATTTCTCAACGACAAGCCCGACAACCGGTTGTCCAAATGGTTGATAAATCTGGAGTTGCTACCCTTTTGCGGTTAATGTTTGTTCTCCAACAAGGCACGTTTCGAAGTACTCTTAATAGCGTTTTGCAAAATATTTCCTTAAACCGCAACAATCGAGCCGAAGTACTCAGCACTCTTCTTTCTATCTTGCAAGATGGCAGCACTGATATGACTGCCGTTGAGAGAAGCTTTGCCCATCTATCTTTGAGAGCCAAGCAACCCAAAGATAAGGATCCCAAGTCTCCCCAACCCGCCAAGAAGGCACTCACAGGTCTGGGATCCCTCACAACATTAGGACCACTCACGCAAGCCAACTCCGAAGTTTCTCCTTTGATGGTCGTCCAACAGTGTTTATCTTCGTTGGTGTACCTCGCCGGTTCAAATCCCCATGTCCCATCATTCTTTCTGACTGAGCACGAGAATGTTGGCGGTTTGAAGCGTAGTGCTAGCCGAAAAGGCAAAGGAAAGGAAATCAAAGCCTCAAAGTATGCACTGAACTCGCTGCTTGGTCTCCTTGATCGCAACTTGGTTATGGAGAGTTCCGCTGTGATGGAATCGCTTTCGAGTTTACTCAACATGATTACTCAACCTCTCCAAGCTCTCGAACGTAGACAGAAAGAAGCTGCCGAGGAAGCTAAGAAAGCCGACACGCCATCAGATCCTGTCCCTGTAACCACTGAAGCCATCACAAGTAACGAGCAACCACAAGCTCATCTGACCGAGTCAGCTCAGCCCACTCTATCTGCTCTAGATGCTAATCTCAATCCAACTGCGGAGAATGTGGAAGTTGCCGAATCCTCAACTGCTGCCGAAGCTCAGAGTTCAAAGCCAGAAGAACCAAAGGAAGCCCAGAAGAAACAGCGTCTTTTCAGCCCTCCAGTAATCCCTGAATATAACCTGAAGCTGGTTATCAATATATTTGTCGCACGAGACTGTAGTAGCCGAACATTCCGTGAGACTATCTCAACTATCAAGAACCTTTCTATCATTCCAGATGCAAAAGCAGTCTTTGGTCGAGAACTCATCACAAAAGCCCAGGCGCTCGGCGAGGTCATCTTGAAAGACCTCGAGGAACTTCTACCCCAGATTCAGAGGGCAACTAGCGGTACTGAGATTCAAGGCGTTGCATTGGCCAAGTTCTTCCCTGGAGGCTCGAATCAGAGCAAGCTTCTAAAAGTACTCACCGCGTTGGACCATCTATTCGACCCAAAGAACGAGAAGAAGGACAAGCCTTCAGATGCCGATGCCGAGAACGAGTCGTCCCAATTGGTCGCGAAACAAGATCTAATCTCGACTCTCTATGAGAACTCCACGTTCGGTCCAATGTGGGAGAAGCTCAGTGCTTGCTTGAGTGCTATTCGACAGCGTGAGCATATGCTCAACGTTGCTACAATCCTTCTACCGCTCATTGAATCTTTAATGGTTGTTTGCAAGAACACTACTCTAAAGGAGGCTCCTCTTGCTCGAGCAAGCAAGGAAATGCTGCTAACTAGCCCACCTCCCGACTCACGTATGGAGAGCTTGTTCTTCACATTCACCGAAGAGCATCGCAAGATCCTAAACGATCTTGTCCGCCATAGCCCCAAGCTTATGTCTGGTACATTCTCCCTTCTGGTCAAGAATCCAAAAGTTCTCGAATTCGATAACAAGCGCAACTACTTTAGCCGTAGCATCCACAATCGAAATCAGACAACCCGTCAGTCATACCCACCTCTTCAGCTATCTGTACGCAGAGACCAAGTTTTCCATGACTCTTTTAAATCTCTTTACTACCAGACTGGCGATCAAATGAAATTTGGCAAGCTGAGTATTAGATTCCAAGGTGAGGAAGGTGTTGATGCTGGAGGTGTTACTCGAGAATGGTTTCAGGTTCTCTCTCGACAAATGTTCGATCCAGGTTATGCTCTTTTCATTCCAGTCTCTTCTGACCGTACTACTTTCCATCCAAATCAATTGAGCAGTGTTAATGAAGAGCATCTTACGTTCTTCAAATTTATTGGTCGAATCATCGGCAAGGCTCTTTACGAGGGTCGTGTTCTAGATTGCCATTTCAGTCGAGCTGTGTATAAGCGCATCCTGGGCAAGGCAGTCTCCGTCAAGGACATGGAGTCGCTTGATCCAGATTACTACAAGTCGTTGGTTTGGATGCTTGAAAATGACATCACCGACATCATCACAGAAACCTTCTCTGTTGATAACGATAAATTTGGTGTCGTCGAGACTATCGATTTCAAACCCAATGGCCGCAATATTGTTGTGACTGAGGAAAACAAGCATGAATATGTGCGCCTGATGGTGGAGTGGAAGCTTACTGGATCTGTTAAGGAGCAGTTGGACGAATTCTTGAAGGGTAAGTTATATTTTCTGCCTGTGCCAGATATTACTAACGTTCGTAGGATTCCATGAGATTATTCCCGCCGAGCTTGTTGCTATCTTTAATGAACAAGAATTGGAATTGTTGATTTCAGGTTTACCCGAGATCGATGTCGACGACTGGAAGAGTAACACTGAATACCACAACTACTCGGCTTCTTCTCCCCAAATCCAATGGTTCTGGCGAGCAGTTCGATCATATGACAAGGAAGAACGTGCTAAGTTGTTACAATTCGTTACTGGAACCAGCAAAGTACCTCTCAATGGCTTCAGGGAACTTGAAGGTATGAACGGCTTCAGCCGTTTCAACATACATCGTGACTATGGCAATAAGGAGAGACTTCCAAGTTCTCATACATGCTTCAATCGTAAGTTTCCTGTGTACCTTTCATTTGTGTGCTCCATCTAACCCCAACAGAACTCGATCTCCCCGAATATGAAAGCTACGATGCACTTCGTCAACATGTCCTCACAGCCATCACCGCCGGAAGCGAGTACTTCGGATTCGCGTAGTGTTCCTTTCCTAAAAAACATTTCTTCTTCTATGATATCATGCATGGGCAGGCTTTGATCAGCATTTGACGGCGCATGAGCTTTCTTTTCATGATATCTAATGCTGGATGGTGATAACGCTTGCTTTCTCACTTTGAGTCTTTTTCGGGTGTGCTATGATAGATGGATGATGAATGGATGGAGGCATGGTCTGCTCATATTTTCTTTTGAGATTTGGCGGATTCAGCAACGAAGTGCAGGTCGTTTGTTGATTCTCGTTACTTTTGAGGGAGAATGGGAGTGGAGATTCATGGCTAATATTGATGGCATGGATGTGATATGATGGAGTTTATCTCTGTATTAATATAGATAGTCTGCTGGATGGATGATTCATCATAAATTGATGGACAGCCTTCGCAGTGGCAGTAAATTACAGAGTTTGCGAATCTTTTACGTTTTATAGTTCTGATCGACTGATTATAGATAAGCTCCAAAGATAATCACCAGAATTATAACGCTACCCAATTTCCACACACTTACATCACCATCTTCCCCTCAACACCCTCCCAAACTTCAACCAAACTCCCAAAACTCATAACGTCGCTCCCCCTTCCATCACACAACACAACACAACATAACAATACTCGCAGCCTCATATTCCTCAGCACTAACCCGTGCATATCACCTTGTATTCCCAATCATAGTATCAAATATATATATTTCCAATCGCACCGTCCGATAGCCCAACCACCCTCACCCTCGCGCCCTCGCCATCATTTCCCGGGAAACCCCCACTGCCTCCGGGATGGAAATATTTCATCTCATTTGCAGCAGGGCAGCAGGGCGTCGACAGAAGGGATGGGAAGTGATCTACGATGCCAGGGGCGCAAGATGCTTTCTCTCATCTCAATCAAACTAGAGGTGCTTCTTGACTTCGTGGGTGGAAGGGGGGATGGATGGTCTGCGATTGGGAGAGCGTGGTTAGGGCGCGGATGAGGGAGAGGGAGGATGAGAGAGTGGTAACGGGGAGGTAAAGGAGAGATGAAAAGAGGTTAGGGTTTGGTGCGATGGCACGAACGGGTTCTGATATAACGACATGGGACTGGATTTAGGTATAACATAAACAGGGAGAACTGAATTTTTTATAAACTATAAGCAGAGGAAAAGAACTGCTTTATGCACGTGTGGAGGTGGGTTCCAGAGTGATATTTGGGCTTTGAATAGATTTAGTGGATTCGATTTGTGAAATGAATAGATTTTGCACTGGATTTGTGTTTGTGCTTGTGTTTAGATTTTGGTTATTGGCTATGGTGATGCAGAACACTTTCCTTGGAATCGATTGTAATCTCTTTAAATTTGGCTGATGAGAAATAAATTACTATGCCATGCCTATAAACACAAAACCACTCTTATGATTCAACATCGTCACCCTGGTTAATATACAACCCCCCAAGTTTCGTCTCCACTGCAGCTGCAGCCATCGCCCCTATCCCCTCCCTAGCCGCCTTCTTCCTCAACCAAGCATCCTGCAGCGCAGCTTTAATCGTATCCTCCCCATCCTTGAAATTCTGCACACACACTTTGACCAGCATGTCGATCTGCGCCGGCGTCCATACCAGATTGTAACTACCGGAGAACTTCGCCGTGCTTGGGTCAAATCCCGGTACCGCTTTTTCATGAGAGAGTAGTGGCATGTATACCATTGTGCATTCATGGGCGCAGATCGGAGCTGGGGGGTTTGTCACGGTGGCGCCGTAGGAAACGACGACGGTATCAGGACGAGGAATGAGAGTACCGTCGTAGACTTGTGCATACATGCCTTGAAAGCGATCAGGGTCGGTGGTGTCTGGTGAGGGTTTGATGGTGCTATCACGTTTTGTAAATCTGAGACCGCGGCGAGAACCAATTTAATCGACCCGTTCTTGGAATGTGTCTTTCTGCACGTCGCTCGATGCATCCATATTGAGAATTACATCTACATTTCGGCTTGGGTGTAGAAGTACGTACGTTGGACAGTTGTTGTCCATGCCGCTATCAACTAAGTGTATGCGTGGAGAGTTTTCAAGGCCAGGTGGATAGGTTTGTCCTGGTGCTAGTTTCGACAGATGGAACATGAAGTTGTGTTCATTGCTTGCGTGTAATGGGTGGTGATTCTCGAATTCTTCGGTTCCTTGCTTGCCCCAGAAATGGGTTACATTGGATGCTAGATCCTGGATCGAATTCCCGATGAATCCAGGAGGGAGTTGACGTTTAATGGTCGCGATGTAGGATGATAGCGGGCCGGCTGGTGCACCTGTGGCGAGACCAAGTCATAGGGAGAGAGATTGCTCTGGTAATTGCATGGTAGATTTTCCTTCAACATAAGGTCTTCCGAATCCCCAAGTAGGAACCCAAGCTTGCAGTTCATCACACCCGACTTCAAAGGGCGTCATCTCAAACCACTAGAACCATGCATCTTTTTCAACTTTATGCTCGATAGTAGAATGGTCCGGCTCACCGAATGGCTGGTCTTTATCTTCCCAATCCCTCCAGGGCCGCTCATGGCGAACCGCCGTTATGATCGGAAGCGGTTCCTTCCCATCCGCTAGATGTTCTCGCGCGCTCGTCCATTTGTACCAATTATTTTCATGGCCGGCGACTTTTAGTTGGGTGATCGCGTCGCGGCGTAGAAAGATATGGCCGGTGATGAATACAGAATATAAATCCATGGCCACGATATGCAGATCACTCTGATGTTTCTGTACTATGGGACCGAGTGTAACGTATGCTCCATCAGGGGTTGAAAGTAGTTCGCGAATAGCTTCCCCAGACAACGGATGATAGGGATATAATCTCTCCTTACAGTTTGCAAGGAAGTTATCCCAGCTCGCTTCCGCGAACGTGTAATGCCTATCAAAATCGCGGAGTTAGTGCTACTTGTTCTGGAAAATTTCGGGGATGTATAAATATATCCCAAGAGTAAAATATTCCCGAGGCTTTCTGAAATGGGGAAACGATTCTTTGAGAAGTTAAGGACCTACGCTGCGAGTGACCAGCAAGCCCCTGAAACCCCTGCTATATAGGTAAATAAGTCCCAAAGTCCATTGGTCTTCATCTCCTCACAATAACCCAACACCCCAATCATGGCCCTAAACCCACCACCACTGCCCCCAAACCCCACAATTGGAACATCATCCGGGTGGACATCCTCTATATCTAAGCCTGAATAAGTTGCAAACGCCTCCCTAACCCTCGATTTCCGCATCTTCAAGAACCTCCGCTCTTGTAGACATAGCTCTAGCCCCTGCCTCACTTCCGCCGTCTTCATGATCTCAGGGAAGCGCATCGGGTCCCGGGTTTCGGATTTCGAGTGCGTCTCTACCTGGATGGCATTCTTCACTATGTGGATGTCGGTGGTGGCTTCCGAGAATGTGGGCTTGACTTTGGAGCTCCACAGCGCTTTCATCTTGCCATGTAAAGAGGGATGCGTCTCATCTTTGAATTTGGGCGTGATGGTGTTACTGTCTGGGGTACTTATGGGGTGGTAGGACTCTGGGTAGTGGCCTTGAAGAATAGAGGTTTCGTAGTCTTGTTGCTCTGGAGTCTCAGATTGACGGAAATATTTCCTGGGGTGTGATGTGGTTAGAAACATTGTATTTATTGGGACGCTTGGAGTTCACTTCCTCATAATCGTCGGACCGTTCTGCCATCTTGGTGATTTCTTTGTCTAAAGTAAAGGGATTATGCAAGGAATATATCTATTTCGATTGAGATGGCTGGAATTCTGGCTCTGAGCGAAGTAATTTTATATTCAGATTATGTTAGTACTAATTAGTTATCGTCAGAATAATATGAGAGGTGATTGAGAGATGACGGAGGTCGCTGTCATGAGGGTTGTCAGCATTGGCCAATCAGAAATTCATTCATTGCACCGTGGCAGAAGGTAATACGGCACTGTAGCACCAGAGATAAGCATGATTTACTCTTATCCAACATAACGCAGCTGCATTCTCTTACATATGAGAAGCTTATAATACAATTGCATTGTAAATTTCTCTTTGACAATCGTGATATCGGGACGACGGTAACTGCAGAACTACGGAGTCAAATATCTTCTCCCTAGGTTTGTCATGAATGAGATCAATACACCCAAAAGACCTCAGCGTACCTTGTAACAGACTCCACGAGCTCACTTTATATCAATCAAGGTTCGCTCTCAGCATCGGGTTCGGCCATGCCTCATTAGCTTCAGTGAATGTTGAAATAGCACACAATCATTAATAGCCACAGCAAAATGCTTAACGACTCATCTGATATTATGAGATTCAGAAGGTAATTCTGTAAGTACTATGAAAATGGGGATATGAACACCCAATATCCTGCCACTGTAAGAAAATACCGGAAGAGAATGCTAATAAACCGAGACGAATGACTTCCTCAACAAGGCCATTTTCAAAATGAATGTAGGAGTCAATATATTACCGATGCCATGGTTCCCAGGAATGTATCTTTGGGGAGTCTGTTGATAGTATGTGCAACGAGGTTGGTCAAGAAAACAAATATTTTCATGGCACCCCACACTTGGATTAATTCGTCATTCAGCTTAGAGAGAATATTATCTCCGTCGAAATAAAAGCTTTACATTGTAGTTGTCTCATGAGTATAGTTGTCTCATGAGGGGAGGACGATTCGGGTCTATATATGGCACGACGGGCACCGAGGAAGGGTCAGTGAAGAATAGAAGAAGGTTTGATCCGCTGTGAAATGCCAACCGTATATCATATCTGCATAGCAATTAGGCCGTCCTTCAGTACTGTAAGTAGAGAAGCTGCTTACATGGGAATCCCAATGAGAAGCTTCATATCCTCGCTGAAGCTGGCCTCGCCTCCTCTTAGGCCCATAAATTCACTGGCATTAGACCTTTTGTCTCTGCTGTGCTTGGAGCTATCGCCGGCAGAACTAGGAGGGTTGGCACCTCGACTTTTGTTAATGTGGCTATACTCAAGGAAAGGTAGTCTCATGGGTATTTTTTTTACCAGTTTGGGAAATCGCAGCGTAAGCCACCTCGTCTTCCATCTTTTGCTCTTGGTGACTTAAGGTTATTTAGATCCGATCAGGGACTGTGCACATTGGCTGGGGAGGAGAAAGTAGAAAAACTGTAGCAGGAAGCAGCGGATAAGTCTGACTTTGCCAATGTTGGAGATGATGAGGTAGCCTTGACTCTAGTCTAATTGGACTAATTACTTTTGGTTTGGAATTCCTCTTGACCTGCTTTGCAAAGATATCCTCAAGATGAAGAGACAATGTTCCGAGCTGTAGCTAGATTGTTTGCTGTCAATCTGACCATCTTAGTCCCTCATTATCTTCACCTCTTCTTTCCTTTTCTTCAAAATGATATTAAATTCGCAACCCTATTTCACGTCCCCTGGCTAGAGAGGTGTAGTAATAAGCAGTTCCTCTACACATACACGGTAGATTTTATCCCTGAATGACCACCACGTTTTATATTGTATTGCCTTGTCATATTCGACTTCTAATCCTTTGTTTGCTTCTTCATAGGCCTTGCTATTTCCAAAGGAATGGCTGGTCATTGGTCGAAAACTAATTCTTTATTGGAGACTAAAACCTGTATAGCCTATGAGTATATTCTCTGTTATCTGGGGTGATTGTGACTGTAATCTATTTGGGGACAGATCAGACATTTCTGAAGTACATGACGCTGAGGCCAACTTGGTTTCGTTCTCGCTACATGCCTGCTGTGTAGGAGCAAGTAGTTTACTTCCTTCGAGATCTCGGCATTCGAATACGCGGGTCTGAAGGGTCCACGCCTGGCCTGGATGTGGTTCGCAGAGCAGATAATCCAATTGCGAGTTAACTTCTGAAGGAGGTATTATTTTAGATATATGTCTAACTTACTAATACGGGTTTATGGGGCGATTTAGAAATTACAAATAGAGAATTTCTCACCCGTCAAATATAAAAGTACAGTAAGGGGAAGAAAACAGCCGACTTTGAGTTCCACATATGATAGAACTTTATGGGTGCAGCTCTAACACTGAACACGTTTTAGAAAAAACACGAGAGCTAGCCAGATTCACTTGATCGCTTTGAGTGTGAGAGGTCTAAGAACAATCGGTTCTTTGTTGATACTCAGAATTGCGTGGGGCTGAAGAGTTCTATGGGCGTTCTTACGGTTCGGGAAGCCTGTTAGTGCTGCATATGGATATATCTGTAGATCCAGTAGAGGCAATTCAAGTATTGACTAATCGAAATTGGCCAAAAAGAATCCGTTGGAGATGTTGTGTTGTGGATTCAAGGATAGGTTGTATTTAGTGAGGAGTTTCATTTCTAGCCAGAAAGAGAGTCTTGGCAAACACGTGAAATTCTCGTCCATCCACCCATGGCTTTACCAAGCACACGACCAACTCACCTGTTCTCAATCTTACTCCATATTTATCAACATGGAATACTTATAAGCCCACAATGCCCTGAACATTACACTTCCTTATTGTCCCTGTCGTCCTCCTATAATGCTTGCCCTTCTCCTTTTCGCCGCTTTTGCAACAAGCACTTTCGTTCCTGGCAAAGCATTCGATCATTTCTTCACAATATGGCTTGAGAACCAAGTACGCAGACCTTTGCCCTTCTGTTACCCTCCTAGACACACAAGACTCACCCACCCATAGGATTTCTCCAAAGTGTCGCAGAATACCGACATCGAAGCGTTGACCAAACAAGGCATCCTCCTCACCTCCTACTATGGATTAACACACCCAAGTCAACCGAATTATATCGCGTCTGTGGGAGGAGATTATTTTGGGCTGGATCATGATGGCTTTGTAAGGATACCGCAGAATGTATCGACGTTGGTGGATTTATTTGATGGGCAGGACATTGAATGGAAAGGTTATTTTGAAGGGGTGCCAGGGCCAGGATATATGGGCGCAGGAAGTACGGGGAGTAGTGGGGGATGGGATTATGTGAGGAAACACAAGTGAGTTTAACAAGTGGCTCTGGGTGTGCAGAGGGATTATAGAGGACTGAGGAGCGTGAACTGATGATAATATAGTCCCTTTATATCTTATGATAGTATAAACCTCAACGGCACACGCCTAGCTCAACTCCAATCCTTCTCCGATTTCTCGAATGACTTGTCTGCGAATACCCTTCCTCAATATGCGCATTTCTCACCCGACATGTTGAATGACGGGCACAATACTTCTCTCTCCTACGCCGTAAACTGGACATCTTCGTTCCTAACACCCCTCCTCTTAAATCCTACTTTCATGAATAAAACGCTCATCCTCCTTACATATGATGAAAGCGAGACTTATTCCGAGCCCAACAAAATCGTCTCATTGCTTCTTGGTGACGCCATACCCTCAAATTTGAAGGGAACAAGCGATGATACATTATATACGCATTATTCCATCCTATCCACGTTAGAAAATAACTGGAATCTCCCTAATCTTGGGCGCTACGACGTAGGCGCCAACGTATTCCAATTCATGGCCTCAAACACAGGCTACAAAAACCACGCACCATCTAATCTTGCTAATGTCGATAATTCCCTCTCCTACGCTGGTTTCTTAAATTCAAATAATGTTACGAAGTATAATGATATTCCTGTCCCGAATTTACAGCTCATAGGAGCCGGAGGCAAAGCAGTGGAAGCCGGTATTCAGGAGGACTGGGCGGAAGGTGCAGCGCAGTTGTCGCCGTATGATGGGAGTGGTGATCTCGTGGATGGGGAGCTCAATCCTCCAGTTTATAAGGCCCAGGCTGCGAATGCGGTTACGAGTGCGGTTGGGTCAGGGCAGGCAAGTGCGACTGCAAAAAATGAGGGTGAGGGAGTGAGGAGATTTGCTTCGTGGGGTTTTGGTATAGGAATCTTGGGTCTAATGGTGGGTTTGTATGTTTAGGGGTTGGATATGGCGTTGAGAGTTTAGGATTTAGGGATACCATATATTATAATTTTAGAGTATATCAGCAGCAGTGCTTTGCTGCGAACAGCTCTGCGGTCAAGAGTGACAATTAATTGAGTTTGATTTGAATCTGACGATAAGCTTGAAATCTAGAGGGTAATCAAATGATTAATGCTTCCTCATCGACAGTATAAGACCTAAAGTTCACTCTCAACAAAACACCAAGCATCTCCAATCTAACTTCAATAACCTGAAAACCTCCTTCTAACATTAGCATACTTCTTTCTTAAGCCTTATACAGATTGTTAACCATACAAAACAAAACTTGCAGTTTCTGCTTTAGACGCTTTAGTGTTGTGATGGGCCGTCAGAATTTCTATGTTTGATTCGCTATATTGAGTTATGAGACTGTATATATGGGATAGAGTGACATGTACTTGGGAGAATTCGGTTTGGAGAGATTCTGTATATTGCTCATTGGGAGGATAGTGGACAATGGTATGTTAGGGATGGAGGGGCGAGGATTTGTATCGGTGGAGTATGTGGTTGGCGGTCGTGAGGACTTCTGAAGAAGAGACTATTGCTGTTTCTGAGGGAGATTTGTAGAGGATATACCATATCCTTGTCCCTATTTCCATCATTCCCCTCAAACGACTTCCCTCACCCTCTCACAGAACCCCCCATTCTTCCAATCTCCAAATGCTCAGGAACCAAGCACCTGTGTCCCCACGGGTTCCGGCCTCATAGCAAAGAAAATCTTCCACTTCACAATCTCCACAATCTCCAACTCCCCATCATCCCCCTCCCTGTCGCCACCCTTCACCCGTCTAAAAACAGCCATTGCCCTCCCCAACCTCTTAACTTCGCCTGTCAACCTCTGATGCCTGCCCACATATAAGTAAACCCTCTTCATCCACCCCGTATCCTCAGTCTGGGGAACGTAATCCGGGAATACCAACCTCCCTATGGGGGTTTCATATACCGGACTCCCAGGGACGTTAGAAGAATTGAAGGTGGAAGTATCGCTGTTTGATGGGAGGTTAATGGTGCCTTGGATTTCGAGGAGAGCAAGCCCAGACGGCGTCTGTAGGAGGTGAGGCAATGGGTTTATTGCTGCTGCTGCCACCGCGGCCTCAGGTCGTCGGGAGAGCGATAGCTTTACCATTTTGGGCGGGGTGAGTCGTGCTGGACTAAAACTAAAGCCAATAATTATTTTTCTGCTTCTTCTTCTTTTTCTTTTTCTTTCTTCCAACAACACAAGAACCCATCAATGACAACAACAATGACAGGCTGCTGTTAGTTTTATACTGCCGTCGCGGAGGCGTGTTTCTATCAACTGATAACTAAACGCCCCTCCGTGTGCGCATCATATTGATAGTCACAGCTGACATCTCGGGCAGATCTGCTAATATGGCTCCTATCCCCTCCCACTGCACCGGTGAAGACCAGCTCCGACTAATTATAGTTGGCTTGATGACCTTGTGCAAGTCTCAGCTTGCAATTGTCTCAATTGCTCTGGTCCTCGTGTTCTTTGTCATAATCTGGACAAGATCGTAAGTTCGCTTCCATGCCTGTATTTGGACGTGCTAATCCTCTTAGCGAGCCCACAACCATATCTGCTCTTCCACTTTACATTTTCATCAATCTAGTCACTGTCATTGTAACCGCCATGAAGCTGGTATGTACTCTCCTTCAGTCCTAGTAAGATCCATCGAATATCTACTGACATCTATTTGCAACAGAACATCTCCTTCGTATGTTCCCACATCCCTACTCGAATTTGCGCATCGCGAAAATATTTACTGACGGGCAAACCAGCCCGCCAACGGCTCCCAGAAGCTGATCGAGATCGAAGATGACCGCAAGCTTCGCGTCTTCGTGGACAAGAGGTAGCATTCTCTTCCTCCCTCGACTTTTCAATCTAACGTCACCTTTAGAATGGGCGCAGAGGTACCAGGCGACAGCGTCGGTGATGAATTCAAGGGCTACATCTTCCGAATCACTGGCGGCAACGACAAGCAAGGTTTCCCGATGAAGCAAGGTGTTATGCACCCCACTCGAGTCCGACTTCTCCTCAGCGAAGGCCATTCATGCTACCGTCCCCGCCGCACAGGAGAGCGCAAGCGCAAGTCTGTTCGTGGCTGCATCGTTGCTATGGATCTCTCTGTTCTAGCTCTGAGCATCGTCAAGCAAGGTGACAACGATATCCCTGGTCTTACGGACGTGGTTCACCCCAAGCGGTTGGGTCCCAAGCGTGCTATGAAGATTAGGAAGTTCTTCGGCCTCACCAAGGATGATGATGTACGTTGTCTATCTCAGCTACGTATTCACATCGCCTGTTCTTGCCTCTCTCATTTCTTGAAGATGTGGAGTCGTTGAGAACAGAGTGTGAGAGCATTTTCGCTGATTGTTTGAGTTAGGTTCGTAAATTCGTTATTCGTCGTGAGGTTCAGCCGAAGGGAGAGGGTAAGAAGCCATATACCAAGGCTCCTAAGATCCAACGCCTCATTACTCCTCAACGTCTTCAACACAAGCGTCACCGTCTTGCTCTCAAGCGCCGCAACTCTGAAAAGACTAGGGATGCTGCTGTAAGTTCTACACTCCAATTCCATCTCCACATCAATCCCCAACATCGTTCCTGACACGGTTTATTGACATAACTGCAGAATGAATATGCCAATCTCCTAAGCAAGCGCGTCACCGAGGCCAAGGCTCAAAAAGCTGATCTTCGTAAACGTCGTGCTTCCTCCATGCACAAGTAAATTTTTCCTCACCTCTTCCGGTCCTCCAGCTCCAGAGCAATCTAGGGTTTCTTTCTCGTATGGAGTGATCTTCTGGTCTTGCTGATGCATGTTAATGAATGAATTGATGAGGCTTAATCTCATGAAAAGCTTGTTTCTTTCTGATACACATGTATGTACGTGGAAGGAAAATTACACTGCTATGCAGACATAAATCCCATGACCGTGTGCATTAAATTATCCGGCGTTTGTTTCTCTTGGCTACTAAGTGATATGGCGCAGCACAATCCAGGTGTTTACTGGTGTTCCTCTTTCACTGTGACGGACTGATGTGACCTCTTCACCTCTCCATCCCCATCTCCATATCCATTCATCTTCCCAATCTCAATCTCACAGCAACATTATATAAGAACCAGGCGATGACATTTCAAAAGTCGTCATAAAAAATGCGGAGATGCAACAGACACTGATCTAATTGATAACTACTACCTAGGTAATGAATCTCTTCTCCCAAAACTTCTCAAATCGAACCCAAGCCAGACCAAACCAAACCAGACCAAACCAAACCAAACCAAACCAAACCAAAAATGCCCCATCAAACAAAAACGCCGAGTTTTGTACTAGGTTGATGCTATTTATAAACATTTCTCGCCGTTTTCTGGGTTCCGGCGCTCACTCGGTATGCGCAATCTCGACACAAGCCATGTCCCTTGTTAGGATGGGAATAATAGGTTCCGATCTTCTGCGCTTCAAGGAGAAAACAGGAAGAAGAGGAGCAGAAGAGAGGAAGAGAACCACCACGCAGGTTAATCCGTCGGCGCATGTGTAAACAGAAAACTCACGCTCTCGCCATTATGCGTCCTGCGAATGGCCTCTGCGAGCGTGGGGCTGATATCCATAACTCGCAATCTCTCACACCTCTCTTTCTTCTCGCCTAGAGGCACGGTGTTCGTAACCACGACTCGGCTCAGCTTACTCTTGTTCAGCGTCTCGATAGCATTCCCGCTCAGGATGCCGTGCGTTACGATTGCGACTACCTCGCGCGCTTTGTGGTTCATGACTTCCTCGGCGGCTTTGACGAGCGTGCCGCACGTGTCTGCCATGTCGTCGACGAGGATGGCGATTTTGTCCTCGACGTCCCCGACTAGGACCATGCGGGAGACTTCGTTGGGGCGGGCGCGCTCTTTGTGGATGAGGGCAAAGCCGAGATCGAGACGGTCGGCAATGGATGTAGCTCTTTTTGATATGTTAGTTGAATTCTTCGTGTAGATATGTGTATTTATATATAATGGATTTATAAATGGAGAGCCACGGAGAAAGGGAACGAGGATGAAATACCGCTTAGCACCACCAGCATCTGGACTGACAACCACGCACTCCTTAACATCCAGATTCTCCCTGATCCATCTGAGAGTGCTCGGCTCCGCATACAGATTATCGACCGGTACATTAAAGAACCCCTGTATCTGACTTGCATGCAAATCCATCGTAATCACATGATTACAACCAGCCGTTTGTAGCATATTAGCAATCAGTTTTGCAGAAATAGGTGCTCGTGATTTGTCCTTTTTATCTTGGCGGGCATAGGGAAAATTGGGTAACACGGCAGTGATTCGTCGTGCCGAGGCAGTTTTACACGCGTTGATCATGATCAAGAGTTCCATGAGCCCGTCGTTGATGTCGCCTGGGGCGGTAGACTGAAGGATAAATACTAGGGGGTGTTAGAGATATTAAATGAGGGCGGAAAGGGGCTAATACCGTCCTCATCTCGAACGGACTCTCCTACCGTCACACTGGTTTCTTGGTTCGAGTAATTGAGGCTCATCGTTTTGGCAAGTTCTATCCCAAGTCTAATATTCCCATTTAGCTATGCTTCTCCCTATATCTCATACATATTGATGAATACCATACCTGTCAGCTACCAACTTTGCCAATGAAGGATGGCTATTCCCAGTCAGGAGCTTAATCGAATTCGCCGCCATATCTTCTTCCCATGCGCCTCGCAGATACAGCTAGGTAGGTCTAGACGTAGATCGTTCTCGTGTTCCTCTCTCTATTTTCAAGCTTCTTCCTTATGCTATATTCACCGCCCTTCCTTTCCTCGTCTCCAGTCCCCTTCTACAAAGCTCTCTGTATTCTGACACCACACCACCAAAGCCCGCTCGGGACTAGATATACCGATCAGCCAATTAAATCGTCGCCTCAAGCAAGAGCACTGTATTGATTGTATATGTTTAACGAGTGGGATCGTGGGTGTGATACATGGGGATAAATTCGGAGAGGGTTGAAAGAAGAAGTCCTACCATTGAAGGGTTAGGTCTGAAAATATTTAAGGTTAGCGGGGCACGGCTTAGAGGTTTTTCCGAAGTGGGCACCGGTATCACGTGATGAGCATTGTCTACTACTTCACTTCTATTTTGTTTTCCTTACTCCTTTCAAATCTTATAGATCTTACTATTACACAATTATGCGTTATATAATGTACCCAATGGTGTTTCTGTAGGGGTACTGCATGTTCTCTCTAATCTTTCGGCTCTCTGCTCCTCCAATCACGTTCAGGCCATATAGTGTTTTCCTGAGTTTTTTGTCTTCGAAATTATCTAGTCTTACTTCTCAACACGTTCATTTACCAATTTTGTTCATTGTATGGCAGCGTATTATGCTATATATTGGAATATTGGAACAGGCTATTCCCCGCTTCTATGTCTGGGAGCAAGGGAGACGTAAAGAGAGGATATGATTTATATCTAGTTATCTATTTACCATCCATATCCTCTATCTCCTTTAAAATCAGGAGATGGCCTACAGCCCTATCCTTTAAATCAGACTCAGATTCAATAGAGCGCCATAGCTATATAAAGGCTTTCCGAAAAAGCATGATTAATCCCATGCTCTTGGAATTCTTGGTAGCTCTTCTGTAACTTCTGGGGGACAGTTGAAAGAATAATCATGGTTATCATAGCGCTTCTACACACCTACGCCTTCACAGAACTCTTTAAGCTTCATGAAGTCACTGTCATCGTCAGTTCCAGGAATCTAAGGAGCTTTCGGCCCCTTCGATTTGATCTGAATATATGTATGCAATGGAAACTCTTCTGACGATTCCGGAAATTTTCAAAAATCCCGCCTTCAAAGTTAGCCTCTCTTGCTCAACATAGCTTTGGCAATATGCATCAAGCTCCCCCAAAATATGGAGCCATAGTGCTGCAGCCTTACTAATGCGGCGGGGCGATCGATGCCATCTGCCCATTAAGAGGATGCCAAGCGGAGACATTCCATGATGAGTGAGGGCATGGAGATCAGAACCTGCTTGAATAGCTTCTTGAAGTAAACCTCGAGACTTGCTGCAAGCGCAGATTCACTGCGTCCTTGATCATCAAGCGTAACTGACCAATGCTTTATCGCATAATGGAGGAATTTGTAACCTCGGGCGTCCTTCGCTTCGAAATCTCCTGATCTACTTGACAATTTAGTAAAGCTTCGCGGATAACATCCGTGGTATTATGGCAGTGGCGTTGAAGTTTCGTACTCCACAATAGTTTCCCGAAAGGTTCGTAAGGTTCGTAAGTCTAAGCAAGCAACCAGGAGAAGCCACGTGTTGGCCCGCTATAGTCTGCCAAAGCATTTTTGCCACTTGGCCTGGTGTCTGATGGATCAGCTCCTCCATTTTTAACGGGGGTCGAAGGATATCCTGATGTGCATTGTCTGATAGGAAGCGTGATCGAGGATGGGTTAGGAAACCACCCGCCGAACCAGAAGCCTCAAGCGGCATCCTGTGAGATTCTTAGTCATAGGTGTGATGAGTATTTATTAAGAGCCGTACTGGTTAATCTTGCGCCAGTGATGATAAATTATGTCTGGAAGACACCTATACAATCGAATTAGCTATTTTATCTACATTTGTTTCGCAGCTTGTGGCCGATACCCAACATGGTTATGACTTGAAGTTCTCGTATTTACATCCACGCCAGAGTCGATGAGAAGCCGTATGACTTGGGGCTAACAAGATAGCACTGCATCCTGTAAGTTGTGTCAACGATATATCCTTTCAGCATCCTTTCCGAACGCTACTCACATATAATAGAGTCCGCCCAGCCATTAATCAGATCATTGCAAAACAAAGGAGAGCCCCTACTAATAGTAACACTGATTAGCCAACATCAGCGTAACCTTCGCGCCCTCCAGCCTGCCTTTAACCCTATCCAACCCACCACTCTTCAAAGCGGCCTTAAGCCTCTTCCTCTTCCCCTTCTTATCATCACTAACCTCCTTCGCTAATACTTCTAAACTCTCACTGCTAACCCTACATAACTCCACGCTTCTCACCACTGCCTCCCGAACTCCATTCCCTCCTCCAGCCCCCTCCCGCACACTAATCTCAATATTCTCCAACACGAAACTCAACACCTTGATTTCTTGGATACGCAGCCTTATCTCACTCGGCGCCTCCTACACCAGATCGCAGAAATCTTTTAGTTTCCGGATGCTAGTGCCGATCTGGACAGCAACGGAGAGAATTTCCAGCCCGCCGCTGATGATGCCGAGGAGGTCAGCCATGGTGTTAATTGATGCTGGGGATGAGAAGAGGGAGATTTTGGGGTGCAGCTTATCCAAGGTGGATGGGGAAAAGTAAGGCTGGACTCGGCCACCCTCTGATGAGACGTTGAATTCTTTACCATTGGTTGCAGTGAAGTGGCCGCATATTTATCGGCATTTTGTGCCTCTCGTCAGGCGTAATCCCTTACTTGAAATTGAGTCGCGGCATATTCCCTCGTCAGGTATTCTCTGAAAGTAAAGTATTACATACATACTATATTGCGCACAAATTTTCCTAATCACCACTACCAACCAACGCAGCGGATATTACTTAGAAAGCCAAGGGTTTATCAAATCAAAATGGAGTTGGAAAGACAGCGTGAACGCCGAAATCTCGATTCTTTAGTCTTATTAGTATTAGAATTTTAGAGTTGAGGGCTTAAGCAATTCTTTATTTGGATATAGCGGGTTAGCCTTGCGAAACTGCAGAAGTACTTACTTGCCTGGTTTGGGGGAAAAAATGAAATGAAAAAGTACTTAGGGAACAAGAGGTTGGAAGACTTGAATTTTGATCTGAACCAGACGCTAAGATATTCAAAACGAAAGATAATAGTAACTAATTACTGGTATTTACAAGCCTCAAACAAAGCCCAACTGCTCTTTCAACCCCTCAAAATCATCTGGGTTTACAATCTCAACCTCTCTTCCACTCCCTATCCCTTTGCCCTCCAATTCTGGTAATCTGAATTGCAGCCTAGCGGCCATCACTCCTCTCTGGTTTCTCTCTATCCTGCGGTTGCTATCACGCTCTACCAATACCTGACCTTTCCGCACCACACTCTCTCGCCAACTACGCCAGGCCTCGTAATCTTCCCTCTGTTTCGCAATATGGTATTGCGGGGTAGTCTTCGCGGGTCTCCAAGCCAGTCTATTTTTAGGCAGAGTGCTTAAGTCGTAGATTTTGGCGGAGGTAGTGAGGTTCAATAGTTCGTTCAGCACATCATTCCCTTCTGCTGCGAGAAGGGCTTTTCGCTGCTCGTCTTTAGATATTGGGGTGGTGAGCGGTGCTTCTAACCAAGTAAGGTTACGAGGTTCCATGAGTCGTGTTCGACGATTATCTTCACGCAGATACCGGACTGCGGACTGTAGGCTTGTGATTTCGGATTTGAGAGTTTCCATTTCGCGGGCCGTGGCTACGGCGCGTTCTTGCCCAGCTTTGGACCCAGAGGCAATTACGCCTACAACTTTGCTGTCATCGGCTATCTTTTTCCATTTTTCGCGCTCGGCTTCCATGGTTGACAGCTCTTTGTTCTGGGTCTCGATTGATTCGCTGAGCTCGGATTCACGTTTCTTGGCGTCTTCGATTTTTCTTTCTAATTCAGTGATTCGTTCGTTCTTTTTGGTGGCATCTCTCATTCTACTCTCGAGGAGTTCGATCTTTACCGATGCTTCCTCGAGAGTTTGATCTCGTATGGCGATTAGGCGTGCACGTTCATGGTTGTCGTCTTTCAAGCGACGCATTTCCTCTTCTGCATCTACGTGTACGGTCTTCGAGGACTTCAATTCTTGAGATCTGAGAACCCATGGAGCTGGCGCTCGTTCAAATTCTTGAGTGATTTCAAGGTCAGATGTTAGAGCAGCTAAATCCATTAAAGCACTACTTAGAGTACGAAGCTTATTTGAGTAAGTTGAGAACAGATCAGCCTCGCTGGAGGCAAACATTGTAGTTGTAGTGCGATGAACGGTGCTTTGAACTTCTAAGTATGTGAAAGGCTCGGTTCTGCCCTCCTCATGCAGTAGTGTGAAGAGATCTTCACCGATTCGACGAGAGAAATCAGCAAGTTCCTGCGTAGAAGCCTCACATTGCTCGAACGTTTGAAGAGTATCTGGCATCAATGAAAGGGATCTTGATTTGAGGTCCTCAAGGGATCGAACTGCTTTCCCAATAACAACCTTTGCACTGCGAGTATGTGATATTACTGAGTCTGATTTGCGTGAAAAGTGTTGAGCAAGCTCATCTTCATCTCCTTGACTTGGAATAATCGTTTGAACCATCAGCCTTGCTGCGGACATAGCAGCAGCTGCATTCTCAAGATTACTTTGCATAACGAGAGTACGCATGTGAATATCATCAGCGTAGCTGGCAAGGTTCATCGGAATGTGCACTTCAGCGAGATGGGACATCAAGGCGATGGTGCGTTGCAATTCGCTTGCGCATTGCTTCTCTTTCAGGTCATCTCGTCTCAAGCCATCAATCCAGGCATTGAGTGCTCTTTCCACAGGTTCGAGTTCATATAGTGCCCCTTCATATCTGGCAAACTCTTCTGTGGAACAGTGACTGATGGCATTGACAAAGCGATCGCACATCGCAGCAACCCATGCAAGCTTGTCTAAAACATCACAGCCAGCAAATATGTCGTCTTCATGCCCAATTGGCGGCTGGCCGTTAACCCTCTCTTTGACAAACCCGTGGAGAAGATTGGCCTTGAAAGCAACACGCCTGAAGCGAAGCAAGGCAAGAACCGAATCTCGATCTCCATGAAACGCCTCGGGTAGGAACAATTGAACAATTGCAAGATGTTCAGCGGCTTCCTGGGCATCCAAACGTCGCAGTTCAAGATCAATAGTCTTGACCTGAGTCTTTGCCGCAGATACCTGTAGTTTCATATTCAATTCCAGCATCGCACGTGATCTGCTGTTCAACTGCTCGGATTCAGTTTCAGTGACTGCATGGGATGCCCTCATATCTTCGAGATCGCTTTGTAAGTTGGTCACAAGCTCACGGAATCGTGACAAAGTATACTCCATGTCCTCAAGGGTTTCTTCCTGCTGCGTAGCGTGCCTTGCTTGTTCGGTAATAATACTGTCTTTGAAATCAATTTCTTCTTGCATTTCTTTCTCAGTCTCGACATGGTTAATCTCAAGCTCGTCGTTTAACTCTTTAAGACTTTCTAAATCCTCGATTGCGACCTTGAGTTCCTCAATTTGTTCGTTCATGCTCATATTCCTCTCTGTTAGTTCTTCGATCATGTCCTCGGCACCTAAGGCATTATCTAGTTGTTGGCGGAGATCCTCAATCCCAGCATCAGACTGTGCAAGTTTCTCCTTTACAGATTCATAATGCTCTTTCACACTCCCAAACTCGCGGAGATCTTCTTCCAAGCTTTTTATCTCATCTCTCAGCTCTTCTTCCGTCTGCTGGGTCATATCCCGAAGTCGCAAAAGAGCTTCTCTTAATCTTTCGCTATTTCGTTCCATCGCAAGCCAACCCTGACTCGTCTTTTCTTCCGGGCTCATTTCACCACCAAGTTCCGCATTTTCTTCGCGCAATACCTCCACTTCTAATTCTAGCTCTTCCATCTTCTGTTTCAAAGCCTCCAACTCTGTCTTCAAAACCTCGCTTGTTTCTTCTGCCATCTCACGGTCAAGGGTCGCCATTTCTAGAACAACATCGTGTTCGGCTTGAATGTTTTCAATTTCTTCAAATTTCGCTTCAGCCTCTTTTAGTTGTTTCCTTAAGTCCGTAATCTCTTGTTGCTGTGGTTGGTACTTCGTCTGTAGTTTCTGTATTATGCTTTCAAACTTATCACGCTCTATCTGGATCTTCTCGAGAGCCTTCAATTTATCTCTATCCTCCATTCTTTTCTTTTCCATCAAACGCATTTTCGTCTTAATGTCCTCCAACTCTCTGCTCATTGCCGTATTCCCGCCCGTCGTCCTCTGGGTAGCGGGTGATCCAGTGCTCCGTGATCCAATAGATATGTTAGAACGCTGCGCAGCAGAAGTACGTGACAATGCCGGACTTAGAACTTTAGGTGAGAGGCTATCATCCATAGTACCGCTTTTTACCGGAGACGGATCTTGGTCATTATCAGGGGTAGCATGGTCACTCCCATCACTTTCCTGTGCGCTATTTAACTGGTTATCTATTGATGTAACCCTGCTACCTGTAGGTCGAAGATTTCTTTGCGCTAGATTTGCTCGATTATTTGACGTCCTGCCCAGCCCTGCCGCTCTATTTGCTACTCCGGGACCCGCTGCCAAAGTTGGCCTTAAGGTTTTTACAGTAGGTTGTGATGGTGGGCCCATCGAAGTTCGGCTTCCAGCCAGGCTAGGTCTTGGTTTGGATATTGACGGGTTTCTGACATTGGAAGGCGTGCTAGTTCTGGAGGTCGCCGTAGATGCGGCCGTTGAAGCCAGTTGTTTGGTCGGAGACTTCGTCGGCGACTATACATTGTTAGAAGTAGATGGTAGCATACAGAATATAAAACATACTCGTAGCATACTGGAAGGGCGAGATCCCCTCATGGCAGGACTTGGGCTTGCGGCATTCATGCTCATCCGTTTATTCGCCCCTGCATCTGGCACAATACTGGCCCTCCTTCCCATTGTTGTTCCAGTAGCACTACTTGATCTCGCAGGTTTCTTTGCCGCTCCGTTTGCAGGCTTCGCAGCAGGTAGAGGTTGCTGGATGGTCGCAATACCTGCGGGCCTGACAAACATCCCCTGGCCCATCTCGCAGTCAAAATATCTTTCCCCTTTGACACTTCCATCATTCTTGCCTGAACCATCTTCCAATTCAATTCCAACCCAGTCCCCTTCTGCGAAAGCAGGCTGCCCTACAAAACGGATAGTTGCTGGGCGGCCATCAGCAAGCACAATTCTCTGGCCCACTGCAAGCTTGGACATGATGTGCAAGTCATCGAGGAGGGCTTTCCCATAGGATCTGAAGGTCTTCGACAGCAGGAATAGAGTGGTCGAAGCTCCTTCTAATCTGTTATTAATGTTGATGTTGTCGCGTTGATCAAAAAGGAGACGCGTCTGCCTCAGGATTCGGTCCGTATTGCTACACACACACCTCGGCAATTTAGAAACCACTTGACCCAATTCCAATCTTCTCCTCCACCAAGATCTAGCAACCAAGCATGAGTATCTTCTTGTCCAACCAAGATATTGACAGACTTTGCATCCCCCAAAATGATGTCAACTGTTTTTAGCCTAGAAACAGCCTCCCGAATGTGTCTGCACTGCCCATTTCCTCTCAAGTGTTGCGTCTGGGAATCCATTCTTCTCAAATGCCCAATATCAAAAGGGGCCATGTTATCACCAGATGACCGAACGGCTCCTAGGATCTTGAGAACTTGAATACCCTACGTTTTCATTGTCTTAAATCTTAGACAAACAGTCAAACACTCTCGGGATAGCTTTTGATGTGCATGTGCCTTCATCGGAACCTTGCAGCATACCTCTTTCCCAGCTACCATAAAAATATTAATACTATAATATCCTGGTCAGAAATGATAGGGAGGGCGTAACATCCCATTGCTTTGAACAAAAAGCTGATGTCCTTGTCTCTCGGTGGCTTTGTCTAGAGGAAGAACTTGACGCTTCGCAAGCATGCATCTTTGACAAGCGTTGCATCCCGCCTTCGATGCTTGCTATGTTCCAGGAGAAGTTATCTGCGTAATTTGGAATTGTTCACTCGAAGCGTTACTTTTGGTGTGCAGGATGCCTTTATGAGTATGAATATCAAACCAGCGGCATTGAAAGCCTTCGAGGTGATATTGTGCCTGAGGCAGCGCGATGGCTCGAGGGCTTACAAAGCATGTGACCTAAGCGAGCCCACCATATCTAGCCTATCGCTCTTAGACCTGCTTTAGTGTGATGCAAGTCTACCAATATTTTCTGCTACATACCTGATGATACTGTCCTGATATGACTTTTATCACTGTCGCTGCTGCGACACTTCCGAGCTTTCCTCTGGATTTTGCTGGAGGACGAGATCGTATCCTGGAAAGCATCCGTCTTGCCAAAAAACAAGGTGCCAGACTGCGGACTGGCCCTGAGTTGGAAATTCCGGGTTATGGGGCTCTGGATCATCACTGTAAGTAATTTTGGACTCTACTTTATTAATTGGGATATAGAGCATATGCAGTTAGGCTCTCGCTGCTCTATAACACGTCTCTCTTATGTTTTATTATTCGATTTCTTAGATTGTTCAGTCCGGGATTTGCATGGCTTCGGAAACTATGTAGTGGCATTGTCCTCAAAATGACAAGACAGTCAGTCGCTGCTTCAGTAGCTATTATTATCAATTGAGAGAGGCTAACCGTTTGCTCTAGTGGAAGGCGATACCTTCCTGCACTCATGGGTAACTTCTATTAATCAGAGTGGTCATTGTTTCATTATTTCGACATACTAATTTTTCTTAGGAAGTCCTCGCTGAGATCATAGCTGATCCGGTATGTAAAGACATGCTGATCGATGTCGGTATGGGTGTCCGTCATCGAAATGTACGATATAACTGTCGGGTTATTTTTACTTTCAAAAAGATTTATCTCATTCGACCGAAAAAATCTCTCGCAAATGATGGGTTGTACCGAGAAGCCCGTCACTTCTCGGCTTGGGTAAAAGATCGTCAGACTGAAATCTACTACCTTGAGGATATCATCCGAAGAGTCACGGGTCAGCATACTGTGCCTATCGGAGATGCTTTAATCAGTACCCTTGATACCGCAGTTGGATATGAGACCTGCGAGGAGTTATTTACACCTTTGAACCCATCAACATATATGTAAGTCTGAATCCGGGAGACCCTGTTCCGTGTTCTGCCATCGATTTTAGAGAAATCAGCACATTATTTTCTGCCAAATCATCTTTCCGGCTCAAAATAAAATCTGGACTTGTCATTGATATATAGCCAATGATGAGCTAGGATCGTGTATCCGAATTAACACAGTACCTCACGAATACCCGAGACAATGCCTTACTAACCCTTGTTAGGGGTTTGAATGGTGCCGAGATCATCTTGAATTCATCGGCCTCCCATGCTGAGTTGAGGAAGCTGAAAACACGACTTGATCTAATATCGAACTCCACACGCAAACTAGGCGGGATTTATGTGTACGCAAATGCCACAGGTATTGATGGAGAGGCACGGATGATGTTTGATGGCTCATCGATGGTTATTGCCAACGGCAAAGTCCTCCAGCAATCTGCACAATTCTCTCTCAAAGAGGTCGACGTTATCACTGCTACGATTGACATTGAGGAGGTTCGTAGCTTTCGGTCTAGTATTAGTAGGAACGTGCAAGCCGCCGCTCAGCCCGAGTATGAGCGTATTGAGTGCGATCTTTGCTTATCACGCCCTGCCGATGACATATATCTTTCCTCCAACCTGGATATATCGAACGAGATTGAGCTGAAGATCATGGAACCTATGGAAGAAATCTACTTATCAACAGCTGTTTATTTGTGGCAATATCTGGTCCGAACAAACTCAGCAGGCTTCTTTTTGGCACTCTCGGGTGGTCTTGATTCATCTACGGTTGCACTGCTAGTATATGGAATGTCAAGACTTGTCTTGGAATCTATACAGTCTGGCGAAGCAAAAACTCTGGCAGATTTAAGAAGGGTTACGGGGGATAGTAAATACCTCCCAAGCACGCCAAATGATATTGTTTCACGTCTGTTACATACGTGTTATATGGGCACTGTAAATTCTTCCGATGCAACAAGGTCTAGGGCACTTAAACTTTCGAGGGCCCTTGGTGCCTTTCACTCAGATATCAGTATTGATGATGCAATTCACGCCCATGAATCTATCATTGAAAGGACCCTAGATTTTAAGCCAAGATATGCTGTCGAGGGAGGAAGCTGGGCTGAAAATATGGCCAGACAAAATATTCAAGCTCGCAACCGAATGGTTGTTTCCTATGAGCTTGCACAGTTATCTACCACTGCACGGAATATGCCACGAGCTGGAGCGACCCTACTTGTTTTGGGCAGTGGGAACGTTGATGAAATCTTGAGAGGCTACTACACAAAATATGATGCGAGCAGCGCCGATCTAGCGTAAGTTTCCAGGCAGCAACCCCTTTCTTTGTCCCATCGAGGGCTCGTGAGAAATGAAGCATTGGCGTTTCTCTACCGACTTATATCAAGAGCACAGATATTTCCCGGAACCTTTTCCTAGAAGTAAATACTGACATGTTCATCTAGGCCTCTAGGAAGCATTTCCAAGAACGACATTAAAAGATTTCAACGTTGGGCGAGAGATAAATGGGATCTACCAATCTTGACAGATTTCATCGAAGCAATACCCACAGCAGAATTACTTCCTCTATCAGCAGGCACCCAAGATGACGAATCCGAGTCCGAAATGGGCCTTACATACGACGAACTATCAACGTTTGGCATTCTCCGCAAAGTCGACAAACTGGGTCCTTGGTCCGCCTACCTGCGGCTTCTAGGGCAGTGGAAAACCCGGCCAGGATATGGGCCCAGAAGGATTGCGGAGAAAACCATGCGCTTTTATAGATTTTATGCGATGAATAGGCATAAGGTATGTAACTTCCCGAAGGAATTTACAGCCTATTTAGAATATCTCACGAACTGTGAAACATTCACTGTGTAATTTTCTCTCCTGGTTTAGCTACTAACTCGGATCTTGATCTTTAGGCAACTATTATCACACCTTCAATCCATCTGTCGGCTTATAATCCAGATGATAATCGTCATGATCTGAGACCATTTTTGTACGTCATTGACTGGCCATGGCAATTTGGGAAGATAAGAGCGCATGTTGAGCAGTTGGAGAAGAAGATCGAGGAACAAAATTCTATTTTAGAATAGTCAATTTGTGAAAATCGAGCTTCGTTTCCAGCGACCCCATTATTCAAGGAATCGTTTTAAAATATTTACATATTATCTCGTAAAGAGCCTCGGCGGTTGCTTTCAGCTCGCTGGGTGTTGGATTCTCATATTGAAGCCCTAGAACCCCTAAGGCGAAGCCACTAAAAGCCCATCACGACGAGAAAATACGAGCCCAATAACTCTCCGTGCATTGTAAACTTGGGGAACTAGAAATATTGAGCTAATAGGCACGATTCGACTTACTTCGTCCTTTGTGGCGTATTTGCCTTTCAACACCGTCGGCTTTATCATACTCCTTCATAGCACGACACAATGACCGGATATGGTATTCATCGACAATAAAAGAGCATCACTCTTTGTTCGTCATTTACTCAAAAGCCATGGCGACAAATCCGAGAAAAGCTCAGCTTTCTAGCAACATCTGTACTACTATTGACATTTGAGGACCAAGGCAAACCATCGCCCTAAAAGGAATATTCCAAATTCAAAGAACATCGCGGTCCCGCTAAAGGGTATCACCGCAATGGCAGACCTTCCACCTCCATACTCCAAAGCACCAAATGTCGGAAACCCTACAGTGCCTCAGCCAGACCCTCCTGATGACGGCGCACAGCCCCAAGAAGTAGCCAACCCCAAACCTCGCACCGCCATTGTAAACCCAAGACTTGCGCACGTCATCAATTACGAAGAACAAGTAGCCTGGCTAGCATCCTCAGCCGACTGGCCACAGGAAAACTGGCCGATGGACGTGCAGTGGACAGGAGAAAAGGTGCTGGGAATAGGGGGTTATGGACTCGTTGGACTGTGGACACATGTCACTGACGCTGGAGACCGGTTTGAGATCGTGGTAAAGCAGAGTGCTGGCGAGGATAGAGCATTGCATAATGAGAGCGATATAATGTGTCTCTTGGTTGAGACAGGTTGTCCGCATCCTGTGAAGTTGTTTACAAGCTATTATACGGATGAAGGGTGGGGCACGACGGAGAATGATCCTCCGGGCGCGGTTTCGAGGATCTATATGGAGCATTTGGCAAATGGCGACTTCGAGAGGTACATAAGAGTGTCTTCTGTGTAGGTTTGATTACTGAGAGAATATGTTATTGTTTATTAGCGCTGATGTGCAGTATAGGTTGCCTATACCGGTTGCAGAGGAATATATTGTAAGTAAGATTCCCTTGGTCTTAGACTGCGGCTTAGGAACGTACCAGGCTGTTGCATGGACTCCAAAGAGGACACCCATTTTCCCCTTAACCTTCCTGAACTATTAAGGTTGACTCTTTCCCGTTCAGTGGCTTATATTCGAATGCCTAGCACAAGGCTTATGCGTAATGGCGAACGGGAATGAAAGCGCAGATGTGAACGCAGGTCGATGGAGCTACCCCGATATTTGCCACTTCGACATAAAGCCCGCAAATAGTTCGTCCCACTTGTCTCCAAGCTCCCTTACACGTTTAAGTACATCCCACTAACTGTTTCCAAGTCCTTATCGGAGTGCCAGTCCCTGACCACGCAAGTCCGATTTTCAAGGTAAAAAAATACGTTTATTCTCGCTTCTATTCCCAGACTCTTGCTAAGAACAGTCTCCAGATCGCGGATTTTGGTTTGGCGGAATTTGTGCCATTGCGGACCCTGCAAGATGATGCTTACATAAAAAGAAGAAAGGATAGGGGGACGGAGCACTTTCTGACACCCGTAGGGACCCCTTTCTCACGCCAATGCTATGCCATGCCATCACACTAACCCATACCCAGGAGCAGATCAACACCGACGTGCCATGGCGGCACTACGGGCATGCGAGCAACACCTGGCAGATCTGCTTCAGCATCGCGATACTGCTGCTCCGAGGCACGAAACCAACTGCCCACCGCTGGCGTACTACCGACACGACGGTCACAGGCCCCGTGATCACGATCGCCAAAGAAATCCAGGACCAGCAAGCGTATAGCAAGGCGCTCCGGGGCACGATTCTATGGGGCCTGGCCATCGATCCGACGATGAGACCGGAACCGAGAAAACTGCTGGCGATGGTGAGGAGGGCGTTGACGGCATTGAATGGTTTGAAGGAGCAGCAGCAGGAGCAGCAGGAAGCACAGGTCCAGAACCAGGACCAAGAAGGCATGGATAACATAGAAATGATCCTCCAAGCCGCCCAGGTCATACAGGGTAAATCGGCCCTCGACCGCCTCATAGCCGCCTACCAGCCAACTCCTGCACTACCTCCATCTTTGCAGTTGGCGCCTGCTGCCAATACAGCACCTCCTCTTAATCTGGGGCGGAAACGGGGGCGTGCAGCAATTGGGGGAGAGGAGGAAGATGTGGATGTGGAGATGGATGACTATGGTAATGATGATGGTAATGAGGGTGGTAGAAATGAGGGTAATGATGAGGGCGGCAATAAAGGTGAGGAATCCGTGTTGGGGACAAGAAATCCAAAGAGGAGGAGGAGGTAGCGGTGGTAATTGAATGGGTTGCGTTTGATGAGAAGTGATTTGGACATTCGGGAGGGAGAGATAAGTTGGTATTTTTGGGAAAAGGGAGAGAATAATGGATTGAACCTCCCGAAATAACCCCCCCAAAATCAATATAATTTATAACATAAAAATAAAAAGGGAAAAAAGAGTTTTAGGGATCCTAGAATGTTGGGATAGCTTTTGTGTTGTGTTGTGATATGTTATGATGGAATTTTGGACCTCGGGATGATGTGTATATAGATATAGATGTAAATGTGAAAAATTACGAGAATTCAGAAGGAAGGAAGTAAGAAGTGAGGAAGAAAGGAAATGAGGGATATGGTAGAGGATTGGGGAGCGTGGGGAGTAAGAAATGAGATCAAGTCAAATGAACAAGAGAAAATATTAAGAATGGAAAGGGAATTATACATGTTATTACGTATCTACCTATCTATTTCCATTTCCCATGTAATCCTAATATAGAATATGGGGTGACACTGTAATAAAGAAGAATTTTGGATTTCCCATATATTCGCTATATACCTAGCACAGAATACGTTATAGCTCATTTATGATCTTCTGGGTCGAGTTGCGAGTCCTGGAGTCAAGATGAGACAATCATCGAGCGCAGTAACCGCCATCAATAACGATATCCGCGCCTATTTATTTCTCGGATTAGTTGCAACACAGTGCATACAGATGGAGATAGTTATGAAAAGGAATAGTACTGATAAGGAAGAAAACTCACCGGTAGTATAGGTACTAGCATCGGACACCAAATAGACATAAGCACCCTTCAACTCCTTGGCTTCGCCATCTCTGCCCATAGGGATCATACTCTTCCACAGATCTTGTGTTTTCTGATCCACGAAATCACTCAACCCAGTATCGATATACCCCGGGCTGATGGAATTTACCCTAGCGAAATCTCGCCACTCGTTAGCCAGCGACCGCGCCATATGAATGCAGCCGGCCTTGGCAACGTTGTAACTGGTCTGCTCTTGCGGGAAATTGGCAATGTGGCCGCTCATTGATGCCGTGATGACGAACGAGCCTGTCTTTCGCTCCTTGAAATGAGCGCCCACGGCCTTCGCGCAGTGGAAGGTCCCATTGAGATCTGTTTGAATGACTTCCTCCCAGTCAGCGACGCTGCCGTCGAGCACGCCGCTGTTGGCGGTCCGGCCTGCGTTGGCGATAAAGGCATCGATCTTGCCGAAGTCCTGGATCACATCGGCAATCAGTTTCTCCACCGAGGCGTAGTCGCCCACGTTGCACTTGTAGGCTTTGGCTTTGACGCCGTAGCTGGCTGCTAGATCTTTGGCATTCTTCTCTCCGCCCTCAGGTCGGCTGGAATACGTTATTGCGACGTCGGCTCCCATTTCTGCGCATCCTCGTGCGGCCTCGATTCCCATGCCACGGGCGCCCGATGCTCCGGTTATGATCACGACTTTTCCTTTCAGGGAGAAGAGCTCCACGAGGGAGTTCGCAGCGGGGATTGGGATGGGCATGGTTGCGGTGGTGGTGGGTTGATGTTTGGTGGGATGGAGATGTGTGTTCTGGGATTGATTGCGGTAGTGGTGGTAGGGGTAAAGGGGGGTGATGGGAGTGATGAGGGTGATGAAAAGGAAGAAGAGATGAGGGCAGAAGAAGAGAACGGTTGAGGGGGGGGGGAGCTGTTCTTAAATGGAAGAGGAGTCCGTTGGTCGTGGTGGGGCAAGCGAGGGGCTATAACATGCCGCTTGTGACGTGAAGCCGCTCTACCGGCTCTAGCCCGGGGAGGTTATGTCAGCGACCTGCAGCATTTATCCTTGCTTATTGTACACGTACATGTACCTGGTTGTATGGAGCTAGAATGACGTTTCATGTATTTCCTTTATATACTGGAAATCCTATAGTCAAGACAAAGAAAGAACTGTTGGGAAACTTGACGTGTAGACCACCAAGGCACCACAATAAGTGACACGTTGGCGGGTAAGGATCGCAATGAAAGTAGCATGCCACCTTGACGGGTGCAACTTGCATACAGAGGTAACTTGGAGATGTCGAAGATAGGTTAATCTGAATGAGGAAAGGTTTGAGGATTTGTTGAGATAAGAGAAAGGGAAATCACATGTGCGGCAGCTGGTGGAATCATCACGTGCCCGACTTCAGTTGACTCCATAAAGGGCTCTTCTGGAAGGACGTGGTCCGCCAGAAGGACCAGGTCCCCCAGGTCCAGTCCAATTACCAGTGGAGTTTCCCCCCGGACCGGGAAATCCACCATTACCAGTGCTCACCCCGCCTCCCGCCCCCCAGACAGCTGCGGCCTGAGCCAAACTATTGTAATTGGCAGTCGTATTGAGACCAACTGAGATCCACATCAAGAGGCCATCGGAGAGTGAGTCTCCTAGCAGGACATATTCAGGGAAGGGATCATACGCAGCGGATGCAGCTTCGGGGGCGAAGAAATCCTCGTCGTTGGTAACCACCTCTTGCGTATTGAGATTGTATGGGGATGTCAGTTCGATTGCCGCGCGGAGATTTTCGTCGAAGTAGAGTTGGCCGATGTGGTTTACAGTTCCCCCGGTGTAGGTCCCATTGGGAAGAACAGTCCCGTTGAGGTGGGTTACGACGTGTTCATGGGTTGCGCGACCCGTGTAATGACCGGGGAATATCGTGTCGAACTGGACGACGCCTTCATTGTCGCTGATCTGGACCCCGCGGAGGAAAGTGCTGTTCAATCCGCCTTCGCCATTGATACCGGAATAGACACCAGTAGAATTGCACGCCCAGATGTCAGTAATGACATTTTTGATTGGCTCGCAGGTGCTGGTGTCGATGAATTGCATTTCCAAATGGACCGGGACCTAATAGCGTTAGAAGGTTAGAGCCTTAGCTATAGTTGTACGTACTCCGGCTTGGCCTTCAGTGACATCGGATCGAATGTATTCTCCCAAAACATAGTAAGGGCCGATAACATTTTCAGGGCCCAATACACACGAGGTATTTGCACTAAAGATAGTCGTTTCATCAGTCCCCAGTGTGTATCCAGTATTGCTTTGTTGGTGATTGATCTCCTCATAAGTTCGTAGTTCCGTTAGATCACGCTTGTATGGCTCTGGAATATTGTTAGAAAGATGAAGGATAATCGTAGCTAAACTCACCAGTTGTAGAAAGCCCACGTTTCTCCCTCAAGTCTTTGGCGATGGCAGCACGGCGAGCAGTGGCACGGCTCTTCAATTCACGAGCTTTGAGAGAGTTCTCGCACTTTCCGAGCGACTGTTTGGAATATGTGGCGAGATGATCGCGCATCTGGAGCTCACGCCTAACATGGGTCGAATTGTGGGCTTCACCTGGATGTGCGACGGTATTTTCGAACACTGAGAAGGCTGCTAAAGCAGATAGGAGTTTGGGGATATTGACCATGATTGCTGGAGAGAATGGCCTTGTGTAGCAATAAAGCGCAGAGAGAGTTACCTTGGTCGGAAATAGTAGTAATAACCACTCATACTTGTGGGAGAAAGGTTGGTATATATCAATTTTTTTTTAAGAAGTACCACCTTCCTCTATCTGCCAGAAGCTATGTTCGATACCCCATAGCATTTCCATTCTGAAATGTTCATCGCATCTTTAATTTATATGGATATATCCAATTGTGAAGATTGCCATAAAGCGGAAGGCTAGAGCAATCAAAATGCCGTGTCTCCATTCAGGAGTAAGAATCACATCAACGAATCAAAAGGTTTGAAATGATAATGAACGGAAAATAACCATACAATCAGGAGGTATATGAGCCGAAACCTTGCCAGATCACTATAATCCACGATATCATCCTAAAATATCTTCAAGTGCCGATTCGCCAGATGAAATATTCCCCGCATGGCGTATTTCTTAATGTAAGTCACTGCAAGCCGCCTCGACGTCGACAAGCATTGCATAGGCCGCTTGGTACACAATGCCCCATAGAACTCCATGCTTTGGAAGCAATACCGGCAAGAGAAAGCATCTACCGCGCGTTAAGCTTGAGCTTCATGCCGAACCTTAATCTGATGTTGATCATAGCGAACTTACGTGTACGTGTCCCCCTCCGGATTGACGAGTGAAGAGGTGTACGTGACTTTTATTCGAAACAAGGTTCCGCAGAAGAATCCTGAAGCCAATTTAACGAGTTTGGAAAAGAAAGGACGACTTACTGCTCTTAGGTACTTGCTGTGTCGTGGCGAAAGAAGGGTGTTGTTTATTCTAGGGAAAACCCCTTGTCGCGAGGCTGCGAGTCTGAACGCATTTCAATCTCCTGTGCACCAGCCACATCTCCCACAGCCTCGCCCAGCCTCGGAGTAGAAATTATTCTGATATTACAAAAGATAATAACGTTGGCATCCATTTTCTTATCGTTAGATTGCGGAATACATAAGAGGAGCGGTCTGATACCTCAATTTCATATTCTGTATTCGATCAGGTTCCGACTTGACGTTCAACCGTTTCAACAGGACAGACTTCGCAAAGTAGATGGTTGCATTCCGGGCAATTTTCGATATCCGTCGTCATACCGCTATCATTACAATTACACTAGGTGTGTCAACAAACTAAACATAGAGTCAGGGCGAAGTGTGATACGGATTGTAACGTACGCAGTTCCAAACATAACAATAAGAACATTGTGGTTCGCGTTGTTTTCGCCGGTGAGCTATATTGCTAAGAGCTAAAGCTGCCGACTGAGTAGCAGCTCGATTAGACATTAGACATCGAGGCCTAATTTCCGTTTTCATTCTCCTTGATGTTGTTTATCAATTCATGTATGGATATCTCCGCTCTTGGGAGAGACTCTCGCAAAGAAGTCGCATTGGGTGTCTCCGGGAGGTTTCCAAATGCATCCCACATATTATCCTCGCACTTTATACTCCAGAATCAAAGTTTGCTTCACTAAAGTTGCTTCAAGAAAGCGATCTTCATTCAAGTCAGTGCTTCTTATTCTTTTAGTGCTGCGGACTCACCTCGCTCGTCACACTGTTGGAAGACGGGGATGATTCCGAAGACATAATGATCAACCCTCCTAAAAGAAACCCTCCCAGGGATAGGGATGTCTGGAATCGATCGATATTGATGAAGCGGATTGGGAAAAGTTATCTAATGAACTTAGACTCTCAGCTGTGGGATGGTTGGCAAATTAGGCATCATATCAAGATAAGCCTGACTCGGTGAGCAGTCTGGAATATAGGCACTGTTGTATAACACGACTAATGCAAGGCCGCTACTACAGCCAAACGTAATCACGCGTCGGAATTCGAAATGCAGTCGGGGGGTGAAGCCTACCTGCTCCAGTTCTCCCGAAGCCCTTGATATCTAGGCAGCTAAGGCGCTCAAACGGTGGACATCTAGAATTCTCAATGTTATTTTAAGAAGGAATACTACCATCACATTTCCCCTTCACCAACCCCGCTCTCATACCCACCAGCCCATCAAAATATGCCAGTAAGGTGTCCAGCGGAAGCATATCCATAACACCCAAATCAGGGTTTGAACTCCGCAATACCTGGCCTTTCCACAAAACACGGATATAATATCCGCTCTTGCTGCCTAATTCCATTGCATCCGTCGGCGTAGGAAACCTGGTATTCGCATTCGTCTTTTTATACAATTCAAAAACGACTTCCGACCCCATTCCAGGCCAGACCATAACATCTAATTGCAGCACCGACAGCAAACGGGATAAAGACCCGTCGTGAGCGACGTTATGTCTGTAAATCACATTAGACGAGCCATTTAGAAATCCCCGGATATGACTCGTCAATTCTCCGATCCAAACCCCGTAACTGGCTACACTAGCTGCTAAACTCCGCGAATCATCGCGGTAAATATAGGAATATTCATAATTTCCCAATCGGTATACTTCATCGGCTTCTGTTTGCGTGATACAGGTACTGGAATCAATGCCATTTACTAGTTCGCAGGGTAAAGGTTTGGAGTGGCATTGTCGCGCAGAGAGATTGTCGTAGTAGTGGTCAAATGAGGCGTGGAACCCGGCGTCTGTGGGTGATACGCCGGATATACCGTCTAATGTGGAATAAAGGGGAGACGCGGCGCTGAGGTGTGTGGTCCAGTTCGTACCGGATTGGATGGCGGAGAATAGGGTGCTAGATTGGGCACAGGTATAGGTTGGCTCGAGGGAGTCAATGCCTGCTGCCTAGCTTTTTATCAGTAAAAGGGAAGTAGAATAAGATAATATGAGGCGGGATTATTACCTGAATCAACAAAGGATAATCATCGCTCGACCCAAACATCCCATTTACAACCATTCCTGCAACCTCACTAGTAATTACATTCTGTGTGACCCTAAACGTAACCTTTCCCTCCGTATCATCTGGTAAAAACCTTAATAAATTATGGTATACTCCGTATAGGTCTTTCCCGTGCTGCCACGAATCATCGAGCCCTTCCGAGGTTATTTGGGGGAATTGGCAGGTCCCTAGAAAGCCACTTGGTATGAAGGGGTTTATGGGGGATGTGAATTGTGTCCAGTATGTATGTGCAGATTTATGGCCAGTGGACGGTTGTCCATAGTAGAAGAGGCCTTCATGGTTACAGTCCCAGGGGTAGGATTCCACTGGAAAGGAATTGGCGGCGTAGGGTGTGCGTTTGTGGTGTCGATGGATCTGTAAAAAAAAGATCATATTAGTATTCTTGTATATAATTATGAACAGTCCAGTGGATTTGAAAATAAAAACAGCGACATACTACTTCCACATATTGCAGTTCATACTCCTCAGACGCTCTCTTATACTCCGTCACACGAACATGCGGCATATTACACCAATTATAAACCCCGTATTCTCCGTCCGGCGTATTTGAACTATCATATATAAAGCCATAGACTCCGGTGCCATTTATTGCTGAATTCAAACTATTTATATCACTAGCGTTTGGGGCATGCCATGACAGGTCTATGGATGCAGACGTGAGGGCACTGTGCGAGAAGATAAAGAGGGGAAGGCTGCGCATCGTGAGAGTCTCGGTCGTATAGAGTCGGTAGAAGAGAAAAGTTGCAAGGAGGGGAAGAAGTTTAGTCCATGAAGAGAGGGAGGGAAAGGAGCAAGAGGGAGAGGAGGATGGAGGGGCCATCCATATCTATGAATTCGAGTGATTGAGAGGGGACGTTGACGGGTATCCGAGAATTTGGGAGGGTACTGTGGTGTGACTATAATTCAGATGCAATATGATGTGCTGCATATAGGACCAGGGATGGTTGACAGGTTGAAAGGAAAATGGTTCTTGATGAAGAGGAGAGATGTCGTCTAGAGCTCGCACGTTCCTGAATTATGATTCGCGAATGGTTGAAGGTTTTGGCCAGAGGAGAATATTGTTTCCAGTCAACATCGTTGCCTTGTTTTTCTGGGTGGAATGTGTGCAGTGTGTAGCAGCCTACATAAATTTTCAAGTGGATGAGCTGAGGATATACTACTTATGTGCGACAGGTGTTGGTAGTCTTGATAGGAACGAAGAAAGCAAGGCTGCATCTCAGCCTGGCCTCTGAAAAAAGCGGCCGCTTCATCCGTTCGATGCGGCCGCTTGTCGACGTACGCGCTTTTCCGCCTGGAGATCTATTACTATATAGCATCGAGACATCACCTTCGAATCTCCGTACAACATTTCTTTTTCACTACATTGTATCATTCCTTGACTACACTACCCTATCTGCTTGTCTTTATTTAATTTTACATATTTGCAATTGCAATGGTCGCGCTCGAAGTCGTAGAGGCTTCGAATGCGAAGCTGCGAGAGCTAGGCCCTGGTCTTGTTGCTTTGTTTGGTATTGCCCCTCGTTCAATTCTGAATCATTCATTGACGATGATACAGTTGGAGCAACATCTGGAATCGGTGAAGCGACTGCTAAGGCCTTCGTTCAGAACACTATCTCTCCACGAGTATATATCGTTGGGAGAAGTGCACCAGCCGCGGAAAGAATTATCAAGGAATGTGAAGTACTGAATAAAGATGGCCAAGTCAGTTTCTTGAAAGCAGATGTTTCGGAGTTAGGAGAGGTGGATCGAGTTTGTGAGCTAATCTCGAAAAAAGAGAGCAAGATTAATTTGCTGGTGCAAAGTCAAGGGAATATGAATTTGAGGGGCCGTGATGGTAGGGATTTAACTCCCTTGCATAATTCAAGTGATATTAGCATTGATTTATGTGACTATCAGAAAACCCCGAAGGTCTCGACCGAAAATTCACACTCAACTACTACTCCCGGATGCGCTTCATATCCAACCTCCTCCCCTCCCTCAAAGCCTCTACCACCTCACCCCCGCACTTCTCGCGCGTGCTCACTATTCTAGGCGCCGGCCATGGTGGTCGCCTAAATTTCTCCGATCTGGAACTCAAAAACACTTTCTCGGGCGTTAAATGCGCAGCTCATAGTATGACCATGATGGATTTTATGATGGAAGAACACGCTCTCCAAAATCCGGAAATCTCCTTTATACATGCTTCTCCGGGAACTGTTAATACGGAGCTAGCAAGGGAATTGCCGCTCTGGGCACGAGGGGGGATGAAGATTCTTACCATTCTTTTCAAGCCGCTTATGGTGGGGATTGAGGAGACGGGGAAAAGGCAATTGTTTATTGCTACGAGTGGGATGTTCCCACCTAAGAGCCCCGTTGAGGGCGGACTGGCCAGTGGTGTGCCTGTTCAGGGCCAGGGCGTGGCGAAGGGTGCAGATGGAATGATTGGGAGTGGTGCTTATTTAGTCAATTGGGATGGGGGGGTTGTAGCGGAGAAGGATTTTAAAAAGGAGTATAGAGAGAAGGGAACGGGGAAAACGGTTTGGGAGCATACGATGGCAGTTTTTGCAAAGTTGGAGAAGACAACGTAAGGATATGAAGGGCATTGATGTTTAAGAAGCATGCTGGACACCTACTGGGCAATACTCTACTCCATTATATCTTTAATTTTTTTCCGAGCTCATGTTACTCCTACCCAAGTTTCGATACGCAATCCCATCTTGATTTGTGAAGTTACATAATATAGTTCTTCCCGATGTTTTACAAATAAACACAACCCACCTTTCCTAATTTCCTTATTTCTAAACATTGCCATCTTATCAATTGTATTCATCTCCATGCGATCAAGCGATACTGCCTTCTCAAACAGAATCTTTATGCTTTCCACATCGTAGTTAAGCGTCTTAGAACTGTCCAATGACAATAATACCTACCTAATTAAGTAGAATATATCTCAAGGGATAAGTCAAGAGCTGTTATATCCGAAAGATTTCTTGACATGTTATTTCGGGTATTTGATATCTATTTCTTATTATATTACGGAATAAGCTAAGCGTTCTTTGAGGGCCGATTTTGGTTTTGTGAGCTGTATAAATCGGCTGCCTGTACATTTCGCAGTGTTCAAGTTCATAATATGAAGATTGACCTGTTAGGCACGTATGCAAATTTTGTTCGTAGCAGGATTTTGTACACATGATTCCATACAGTAATAGCGGTCGGCCAATGATTATATATGCTCGGGGAACTAAAAGGATAAACACAGATCCCGAATATTTGGCGACCTATGAGCATGCTATTATACAAGATAATTTCTTTTGACCTTCTAGGACAATAGAGTAAATTTTACGGAACACCATCACGGTCGCTACTCCGCATCACTCGAAACGGTGCGCAGCTTTGCAGACTGACCATTCCTAATATACTACAGGTAAATGAATTTGAGGTTGATAGAAGATTTTTCTAGAATTCCTTGGAGTGGAGAAGTAAACAGGTAGTTCAAGCACATGCTTCGGGCCTTTAGGCCACCCATTCATAATCAGGGAGCCCATATTTATCAGTGCCGAAAGAGCTAGCAAAGAGTTTACCAGCCCACGCCCATAATCTGCTGTAAGTCATGCCCCAAGCGACGAACGAGAAAAGCATGTTCCGCAGCCATATTCCCCAAGCTGTCTGTGGAGCGAGCAATCCAGGGATACCCGGGGGAATCTTTTGCATATCTTTAATGATTGGCCTCATCCGCTCCTCGTAACCTCTCAACCCTGCTGCGACATCGCCTTTATGCCTGTCGATTTCACCTGCTAATAGATATGCGCCGACAATGGCAAGGCTTGTACCATTCCCAGGGGCACCAGCATATCCCGCATCGCCGACTAAAACAAAGCGTCCTTGGTACAGGCTTGGAACTTTGACCTGGAACATCTCCGAGGCGTAGAAGTCCCCTGCCTTCATCATACCCTTGAGAATGTCATCGGTCTTCCAGCCGGCGCCCGCAAACCTCTGTTCTACATAGCGTTTGACCGCATCGTCTCCTGCTTTGGCGGCCTCGCGGAACAGCAGCGTGGCGTCGCGATCGTTGCGTGGGCTAATGTCCATCATTACGACTCGATTCATGCCTGATGGGTCAGGTCCAACAGCGAGCCAACGGCCTCCAATGGTGCTCCATGACTGTCCCATTTTGCTTCCGTCAAGAAGGTCTCGTTCGATTGAGAAGTAAGCCGCCCAGTAGTTCAGCGGTTCGATGTGGTCTCGGACCCCGCAGCCCAGACCTATGGCTCGAGTCCTCGAAGTCGCGCCATCACAAGCAACAACAAGGTCATAATCCGAAGTCGATAAGCCGTTGGCAAATTCGACCGTGATCGCGTCGTCTTTTTGCTGCATCGAGGCGACTTGCTCGCCGAAAATATACTTGATCTTTTCATTGTCCTTAGTTAGGTCGAACAGGATGTGTGCCAGGTCACCGCGGAAGATCTCATACTCCGATACGAGGGACTGCTGGTTGGGATCTCCAGTAGCTCTCATAATCGCATACGGTCGACCGTCTTCGTGGACGAAGCTGATGCCATCCATCTGAGTCGTCTTAGCCCGCACAGCGGCCTCCATCCCCTGCATCTTCCGCATGACAGTGACACCGGCAGTACGAATATCGACATTCTGTCCATTGATACGTAGCTTTGCGAAACGCTCAATTATAGTTACGTTTGCTCCGGCTTTGGCAAACCAGTAGGCCGCCGTTGGACCTGCCACGGATGCGCCCACGATCAGAACTCTTAGGTTCGACATTGTTGAATATTGAAGGTATTTGTTGCAAGGAGAGATGCTTCTTACTCTAGGCCACTTATTCTGTATTTCAAGGCCATGGAATAAAGCCTACCTAAGAGCATAGAAGCTTCCGAGCCAGACGTTTGTTGTAGATTGATAGTCTTAGTTGGGAAGTAGAAAAGTCCGTGAGTTAAGCGTTTGACGCCGTCGACTAAGCGCGGCCCCGAGTCTCTCCTAGCTTGAGCTTGACCATTCCAATCTCCATTGGTGAGCGCAAAATCAGACGTGAGCGCAGGTTTCCGTGCCAGAACTGCCTTAGAACTGGGCCGCAGTGCGTGCAAACAACCACGCTCCCTCCGCGCCGCCGCCGCTTTCTCGAACGGGAGCGTGGAATTGTAAGACCACCCCCAACGTGAACGATTTTGATCTCCAGCAGGAAATGAAGATGCTACCACCGTCCGTTCATGCTGAGCCGGCAGAGGCTCTTTTTGCCGTCGTGGTCAGCGAGCTAAACAACTCTACCCGCCACAGTTCGTCTCACCTGGACTTCACAAATCCGGTCTTGAAGTCTGTGGACAATCTTCTTCTAGAAGGCGAAAAACTTGTCACCTTAGAGAAGATGATAGAGGACAAATACCTCAAGTCCTGCAACCCAGAGAACCTGCTCCACTTTGTGAATATGTGGACAGCACGAGGTTACCTAGCGAAGACCTATCTTATAGAGCATTATTCAAGATCCTCAAAAGCTCCCTTGCAGCAATCAGCCATATCTCATGCACTGAGAATGGTTGAGTGCAACACCAAGCTCCTGGCTTTCCCTCTCACCAAGAATTATCTCTGGTTGCTTCTATACATGCAATTCCCCTTCCCGGCATATCTCCACACCAGGCAGGAGCTCCGATGGCCACCCACTGCAGAATATGCGACTCGGACACGTGAAGTCCTCGGCGATAATTACGAGGTTCGTTTCACAAATATCGTGGAAAAGCTAACGCATTCTTCATGATCTTTGCGAGAATCATTCTCCAGGCCTGGGCCGCGCGTGAAGCTTCAGATGGGCTGCGGGTGATACCTCGCGTTGTTACAGATGTGAGATCTAAAGTGGTGCAGATGAAGAGGCATAGTTATATCGAGCAATCTGCTGGTCACAGTGATGATTTCTTTTTATTGCCTATTCCTGTGGGTTTCAGGGCGCTCTGTGCCACAGTCCGAATCCTAGAATTTTCTTCTTGAAGGGCTAACATGCAAAGCACAATTGACGATTTTGTTCTGCTATAGGTTTTAAGCATCTTAATGCGTGACATATCGTTAGGCCTTGGAAACTCCATCTTCCAGGTACTTTTCAAGATTTTATTCGATGATTGTCTTTGTTTCGTCAACTTTCTTAGATTCCACAAAGAAGAGATATAAAAAATATTCATTCGCAAAGGTTGATGTAAAGAAGCTGAGCACACTTGAAGGAATTAAAACCTTGTCTCGCTTCTATATGCTTCTTGATATGATTTGGCCTGATGCTATTCAATAAAGTTATTGTAGAGCAAAGGAGCAGAGAGATAATAGAAGGGCTAAAAGAAACTGCGGAAGAGCTTTTAGAACAGTTTTTACAGGAGAATAAAGCCGGTTCTGGTGCTGTTCTTTCTGTGTCATGTAATATATCAGCCTTGTGAGTTTCACGGACTGATAGGGAGCTGAGGACCTAGGAGCATTCTGCCTGGCAATATTTTACTTGAAGGTTTATATTTGGTACATAGAACATCGAATAGTGAAACTGATGTATAGCTAGTTAGCAGGACAGAAAACGTAACCTCTGTACCTCTGTAAATGCAAGGAGTTTGCACTATCATATCAAATTATTTCCTAACTTTCTTCGAATCAAAATCCGAACTATAAATGTTCGAAGCATCAGCTTAGCTTTTCAAGCCACCAAGGCTCATGATCCGACAATCACGCATGATTGTAACGGTTCTCCGCTTCCATGCATTCTAGTTTATCTGCACCATCTTACTGGCGTTACATCAATCACAGTATTCAGCTCATCAACGGCCAATACAGCCCTACGTAAAATCAGCCACAATAAACTGTGAGGGGTGGTCATACGATTGAAGGTTTTCTGGCTATATTGCACATCGTCACCCGCTTTAGAGTTTCAGCTCACTATGGTGCATGGACTACCATTATGGTCGGTGCAAAAGGCCAAAACAGGACAAGTGCAGCTATGTGTAAACGTTGCAGAGTAGCATTGACGCACATTCGGCTATCCTTTCAGCTATCATTTTTTTTCTGCATTACATTAAGTTGACGTTTTTTTTTATTTTTTTTTTATTTTTTTTTAAGAAAAAACGACAAAATATAGTTAATTATATACTGATTCTATTGTACAGTTCTATCGACCAATAGGAGCGTCTCGGATCTCGGCTCGCGTCTCGGCTCGCAAAGGTTGCGAGGCTCTGGTGGCTTGAGATCGGTTGATTAGAGCATTCACGGTAGCTTCGAGCCGCGTAATGGAAGGTCCCTTCAATTGGTAGAGGCGTATAGCAGATGTTACTTTTAGAGCTTCAATAGGGTCTAAAGCATGTCGAAGGCGTTAGGTCTGGACATTGCGGTGTTTAGATCCGATTCGTTGATCTTAATAAAAATTTGTTATCGCATTTTTATAATTATATTATATTATATACGGATAAAAAATTACAGGTGACAATCGCTTATGCAGTCCATCGTAGGGATCGATTGATATAAATTTCAGTTACACGGCGAGACCGACGATGACATTCTGCTGCGGTGGTCCTATGCTATATCGAGTAAATGTTCACGCAACAATCATTTGTTTTTTATGGAATAATGTACGTACTCATTGCCAAATGAGGAAGTGGGCTAGTTGCACTCTTATGTAGGTAGTCCCAAATGATCGGCTGAATATAAGGAGGAATGTTCTCCACTCACGTTTTCTTAACTGGCCAAGCTCTCAATCTACTTTAATCTACTAGGTACCTACCTATCCTTAGCATTCAGATGGGATTTGAGATTAAGGAAAGGTTTTCTGTTGAAATTATGTCTGGGCCGATCTTAGTATCATGGCATTACTAGTATATAGAGGTGCTCCTACCCAGTAGGCAATTCAATCATACTCTTCATCTTCGTACCTCTTTTCATCTTCTCCGAACCAGATATCTCTTGTCTGCCTGGAGAGCTCTTTTATATCGAAGATAGATGCTTCCAACATTATATTATCTTTTGAAATATCAAGATAGAGTTATTCACAATGGTTTCCGCACAATCTGCCGCAAAGGTTGAACCTATTGCTATTGTTGGAATGGGTAAGTTACCGCGTATCTGCGTTGTTCTCTCCCTTCTTGACACAGACGAACAGGCTGCCGATTACCTGGTGGAGTATCAAGTCCCTCAGGTTTGTGGAACCTCTTAGCCAATGGCAGATCCGGACAATCTGAGATACCCAAGTCCCGCTTCAATCTGGATGCCTTCTACCATAAAGATGCCTCTAAAGGTGGGAGCATCAACGGGACTGGAGGATACTTCATCCAAGATGACACCCGGCTTTTCGATAATGCATTCTTCGGCATTAATAACTTAGAAGCCAAGTATATGGATCCGCAACAACGGCAGCTACTTGAAGTTGTTTACGAGTGCCTTGAGAGCGCCAGTATCTCGCTGGAAGACATCTCTGGAAGTAACGTTGGATGCTACATTGCAAACTTTACAACTGATTTCACAACAATACAAGCAAAAAGTCCAGAGGAATATCACCGATACAGCCAAACCGGATTTGGGCCGACCATTCTTGCGAATCGCATAAGCCATATTTTTAATCTTCATGGTCCTAGTATGGTCCTAGATACGGCGTGTTCTTCATCTTTGTATGCTCTTCATACTGCATGTGCGGCATTAAATGCAGGGGAGTGTGATGCCGCAATTGTGGCTGGAGCAAACCTTATTCAAAGCCCAGAGGCTTACATAGCGATGGCGAAAGTAGGGGTACTCTCTGGCACATCTATATGTCACACCTTTGATTCCTCCGCAGATGGGTATGGACGAGCTGAAGGGGTAGCTGCGCTGTTCTTAAGACGCCTAGATACAGCGCTAGAAAATGGAGACAGGGTAAGGTCAGTTATCAGAGGTACCTCAGTTAATAGGTGAGCGTAAATCCCAATGATTTGTTTCACACATCTCTAATTAAGTAACATTAGCAACGGTCACACTCTTGGGATCACTCTACCAAGTGCGGCAGGGCAGGAAGCTGTCATCAGAAAGGCCTACGCAATGGCGGGGTTGCCTCTTGACGAGACCGCTTATGTTGAGGTGAGTTAACATCTAATGCCGTAAAATTTACGGCCTAATATATACTTTACTCATTCTGTCTCACTTCAGGCACATGGCACAGGAACTCCAATTGGGGATCCCATCGAGATACAGGCTATCTTCAACACTCTACGCCCAAAGTCTGGTGAACCACTACTTGTCGGCTCTGTCAAGACTAATGTTGGGCACGGTGAGGCTGTAAGTGGTCTTTCCAGCATCATTAAAGCGACGTTAGCGCTTGAGAACGGGTTGATTCCCCCAACTATCGGGATCCGAAATTTAAACCCTTCACTCGAGCTGAGCGAGCGAAATATTGAAATCGTTACGGAGTTAAAATACTGGCCTAAAGGAACCATTAAAAGGATCAGTGTTAATTCCTTTGGCTATGGAGGTGCGAATGCTCATGCAATTCTCGATTCTGCTAATTCGGTTGTGGAGAGGAGTAATGGGGTTCGCTCTAATGGGCATATCTACGGGAGTCTCTCACCTGGGCTACACTCGAATGGAACCCACACTAATGGAATCCATTCTAATGGAACGCACTCCATCAGAAACCACTTCAATGGAATCCACCTCAATGGTAACACTTCAAAGTCTAAAACATATATTGTCCCCTTTTCCGCAAACAGCTCAAAGTCCCTCGCCAAGAACATAGAAGCCATTCGTTTGCTAAAATCACCACTTCCATCGGCGCGAGATTTAGCTTACACTCTTGGTGCTCACCGAACAAAGTTTTCGAAGAAAGACTTTCTTCTGGCAACCGATAACGGTTCAGGCATCACATTTTCAATCACCTCCTCTCGGCTTAAAGCCTCAGCCGGCCGCAACGCGGTGTTACCGTTTGCATTCATATTCACAGGTCAAGGGGCTCAATGGCCTAACATGGGCTCAGAGCTTATAGGCCGCTTTCCTGTCTTCCGGAAAACGATTCAAGAGCTAGACTCCTGTCTCGCAAATTTACCAAAGGCACCGTCGTGGACTATTCAAGGTAGAATAACGCTTTTAATGAATTCCGCAGCATGATCTTTGCTAATTTTTCTTGGAATTAGAAATTCTTCTAGAAAGTACAAACAACGTAGTATATAAGGCTTCGCACTCCCAACCGATCTGTACTGCCATCCAAATTGCCCTTGTCGATTTACTGAGATTCTGGAACATTCAACCAGCAGCAGTAATTGGACACTCATCAGGTAAGCCTCTACAATGCTCTTCAAATAACATAAAAGCTAATACGCTTTTTAGGAGAAATCTGTGCTGCCTATGCTGCCGGATTTATCACCGCAGAAGAAGCCATTGCAATTGCATATTATCGTGGGCTTGCAGTAACAGAATGCTGCAGCGAAGGAGCAATGATAGCAGTTGGTCTTAGCAACGTAGAAGTTTCTACTCAAATTTCCGTCCTTAATTTAAACAAAAAGCTTCGCGTGGCTTGCATAAACTCCCCCGAGAGCACCACCGTCAGTGGTGAAGTCGAAGCTATTAATGCGTTGTTGAAAGATCTGCAAGATCGCAATATGTTCGCAAGAAAACTGAAGACGGATGGAAAAGCGTACCATTCACAGTTGATGAGACCCGCGGGGCAGGAGTATGAAGATTTACTGGTGCCTGTATTTGCAAAGCGCCCCACAACTAAAGGGAAGCTCGCGGATGCCGGAGTCGAAATGTTCTCTTCTGTCACTTCGCAAATAGAAGATAAATCTATGGTAGGAACGGCTGAATACTGGCGTAGAAATCTCGAATCGCCTGTCGCTTTCAGTCCTGCCATGGAGAAACTTCTACTATCAGATTCTTACTGTATGATTGAGGTTGGGCCGCACCCAGCGTTGGGGCAACCTATACGGGACATCCAACAAAAAATCAACTCCGTCCAGCACAGTTACTTCTCGACACTTCATCGAGGATCTAATTCTGAGATATCAATGTTAGAACTTGCAGGCTCGCTATATCTCCAAGGATTCAAACTTCCCTTCTCCAAAATAAATGCATTTGATGCCACAACTCCCAAGGCCTGTATTATTTATGATCTCCCTAGCTATGCTTGGGATCACCAGGAAATACTTTGGAATGAACCAAGGATTAGTTCAGAATATCGGAACCTCACCCATAAAAGACATGATCTCCTCGGTTCCAGAATCCCAGGGACTCCTGGCAAGGGAATGTGGTGGCGGAATATTCTCAAAGTCCAACAGCTTCCTTGGCTTCAAGATCACAAGCTGGGAGATACAATGGTTTTCCCTGCAGCTGCATATCTAGCTATGGCTATTGAAGGCATCTGTCAACTTCAAAGCACTCCCGTTATTGAGGGTAAAATTAGTTTACGGGACGTTAACATTTTGAATCTGTTAGTCTTACGACCCGATAATGACATCGAGCTTTCTACGAAGCTTGAGCCATCGGAGATTTCAGGTGTCAATCAATCCAATAATTGGTGGAGCTTTCAAATTAGTTCACATGCCGCAGGCACATGCAACATTCACGCCAATGGCTTCATTACTCTGAAAAGAACACCATCCGATGCTAACATCGAGAGTAAACACTACTGCCCTGACATTGGTCTCGACAATCACGATAAGCAAGCAATGAGAATCTGGTATAACAAGCTCGCAAAAGAAGGACTATGTTTTGGACCACAATTCAGATCTCTCACAGAGATCAGCACCGACCGTAGCAAGAAACTCACATCTGCTATAGCAAAGACAGCTTTCCGACAGGGCGGCCAAGAAACTGACCCTGAAGAGTCCTCATACAAGATTCACCCGGTGACAATTGACTCGCTTTTGCAAGCAGCCATTCTTGCCTCTTCGGCGGGGAAAATCCAAGACCTGCATGGGAAAGTGCCAGTCCTGATTCATGAGCTTGATATCCTATGCGAAGACACGACACGTGCTGCAGAAATATGCACCATCCAAGCTGAATCCAGAAAGGTCGGCTTTGGGACAGCGATTATTGGGGCCGAGCTGGCAAACATAACTGGCAGAATCATTATGCAGATGCGAGACGTCCGCGCAATCCATTACACAGAGACATCATTGCAAACAGACACCAAGTTCATCCGTAACCCTAATCTTCGAATTCTGTGGAAGCCAGATATCTCTTTAATGACGACTAAAGATACGGACGCTTTCACCAACTATTTGGAGCATTTTGCATCACTAATACCAACTTCACTGTCTTCACGGCCGGAACTTGCATTGTTCGCAGGCGCAGTAGACATGGCAATACATGAGAACGGGAGGATGAACATTTTGGAATTCTCTGATGATAGCGATGAAGATCTTCAAGAGTTTTTGGAGCAAGTCACTATTGGGAAAAATCCCAAGCACTTTGAGACATATACCAAGGTGACAGTCAACCCAGCAGGGGAATTCCTTTCCTGGGCAAGCCATGGGAAGGAAGAAAATGGCCATTCAGAAAAACTACTAAAAACAGAGCTTGTTTACAATCTTATTCTCATATCATCGGTATGTCGTTCCTTCTTGAATTGCAAGCTTTGATATATGCTGACTCTACACAGCCAGAATTAGCAAGCAGGATACTAAACAAGCACTTCGATCACCTTTCCAGTTATTTAGCGCCCAATGCTACACTTATCTTCACAGACGATGGAAATACCCCCATTCATTTGGCCAGTGATAAAATTTCGGTGATATCTGCATCTCCGACAGGCAGCAATTCCTCTTTCACCGTTGCTCGGGGATGTGGTAACGCCAAGAAAGAAGTCTTTAGCACCGGAGAGTCTAAAATCATACTTGTGAGTTAATAACCCTCTTTTCGAAAATGTCTCAATGCTTGATGTCCTAATTAATATGATCAGGTCCACGCTGATGAATTGCATCCCTTGGATCTGGCTATACAAAACCAACTATCACTTACCTTTCAACGCGCGATTACATTACTCTCATTCTCAGAAGTATCTCCCACAACTATCCCACCAAACGCAATCCTAGTCACTACCATTGAACTTGCCAACCCAATTCTTGGAGATGTTTCAGAGGCTCAACTCAATGCTATTAAGATCATGGCAGAACAAGCCTCAGTGCTCCTCTGGATCACCGGTGGCCGACTTTTCAAAGCCAAGCATCCACAATACTCACTAGTCCTCGGACTTGCACGCTCTTTAATGCTTGAGAGACCAGCGTTGAAGATGCCTGTATTGGATCTGGATAATGGCATTACGGAAACCGCAACAACGTGTAGTCATGTTGTTTCGGTGCTTCAGCAGCTGTGGAGCGCGAAACCGGATTATGAGTACAGACAATATGAAGGAATATTATATATTAGCCGTTTCTTATCAGATACGGCCCTTAATAAACGATTCCGGCAGGTGCAAGATGCTGAAGTTGTGCCTTTACCCGTCGAGAAGGTAGAAGCTTCTAAATTGGCGATGAAGAGCGCAGCACAAATCGATACGCTACATTTCGAAGAGATAGATCGACTGGCAGAGCTTAAGCCAGGATACATAGAAGTGAGTGTCAAAGCCGTTGGGCTAAATGCCAAAGTAAGCAAGCGTCATATCTCAAGTTCCTCTGTCGACGCACTTACACTGTTTGATAGGACTTCTATGCCTTGAGTGATAAAATTGATATACGAGGTTCGACTTGTGGGCTGGAGTTTAGTGGAGTAGTGATAAGGATAGGTTCTGCAAGTAGTGGATTCACCATAGGAGACAGAGTGGTGGTTATGGCGCCGCATCACTTTGGAACATCTGAGATTGTGCCAGAGTGGGCATGCTGCAAGTTGAGAGACGAAGAAGACTTAACGGTAAGACTTGGAGTTATCTATAATGACATTATCAGCCATTCATTCACTGATATGTACATATAGATCATGTCGACTGTACCGCTTGTCTTCTCAACCGTATTGTATGCCTTAGAAAACCGAGCACATCTTCAATCCGATCAAGTAAGATACGCGAGAAATGATGCTTTCGAGAGGGATCAGAACTAACTAATTCCTAGTCAATTTTGATTCATTCTGCAGCAGGCGGAGCAGGAATCGCTGCTATCCAGGTCGCCCAACTTATTGGAGCAGAGGTAATCATGACATATCTATTCCCACCTCTCTGCTCGCCCTAGAATGCCAGCTTATAATACGTCATTTCCAGATCTTTGCCACCGTTGGCACCGATTCCAAGAAAGAATTTCTTATATCTAACTTCAATATTCCTTCTTCCCACATTTTCTCATCCCGCGACTCAACATTCCTTCCCCAAATTCTGGCCGCCACGTCTGGCAAAGGCGTAGACGTGGTTCTTAACTCTCTGACTGGCGAGCTCCTCCATGAAAGCTGGAAAGCTCTTGCAGAGTTTGGGACGTTCGTCGAGATCGGCAAGCGGGATATTTCTGACAGCGGTAGGTTGGATATGCAAGTTTTCACAAAGGCAACAACGTTTACTGCATTTGATTTAACGGATCTTTTCTGGTCTCGTAATGACGCCCAGAGGCGAGTCTGGCAGAGGTAAGAAGTCACTTGGTGCTTTTTCAATTGTGATCTTTTACAATACCAATTGGAGGGCTAACCCAAAGTTGTTTTCCAGGCTCTTATACCGCAGCGTGGAACTGCTTCGAGAAGGCAAGGTCAAAGTCATCAGTCCGTTGAAAGTATTCCCGGCGTCGGAGATAATCCAAGCATTCCGCTATTTCTCCCAGAGCTCCCGCATGGGGAAGGTAGCCGTATCTTTTGAACAAGCAGCCACAATTCCAGTAAGTAGATTGCGGTGAACTATACTCTACAAGAGTAGCGCCCTGAGAGCCCTTGCAAAGAAGACTCATCGGATTGCTGTTATTTGCTGGTATCTCCCTCCTCGAGAATAACGACTAATAGTATCATAGGTTGTCCCCAGCAAGTTTCGGTCTTCATTCAGCTCAGATAAATCCTATATTCTAGTCGGCTGCCTCGGCGGTCTTGGGATAAGTCTCTCGAGGTGGATGTTGCAACGCGGTGCAAGGAACTTTGTATATATCGGACGCTCCGGGACGGATAAAGTAGCTGCAAGGAACCTGGTCGAAGACCTGAAAGGAGTTGGTGCCCACGTTACTGTGATCCGTGGGGACGTTGCAAATTATGACGATGTTGAGGCGGCAATGGCCGCGGCCACGAAGCCGATTGGGGGCATAGTCCAAGCTGCTATGAGTATCCATGTAAGTGCTCCCTATGAACCCTCCTTTTACACTCCTAACAAGATCTACCGCAGGTTGCACTTTTCAACGCTATGCCGCGCTCGGCATGGCACATGGGCATCACGCAAAAAGTGAAAGGGGTGTGGAATTTACACAATGCACTCCAAGGCAGGGATAACCAACTCGATTTCTTCCTTATGCTCAGTTCCATCAGCGGCAGTGTGGGGACCGCGACAGAAAGCAATTATTGTGCGGCGAACGCCTTCCTCGATGCCTTTGGCGCTTATCGGCGAAGTATCGGTTTGCCTGGACTTTCTGTCGGGCTGGGCATGATTTCTGAGGTTGGCTTTTTGCACAAGAATCCAGACACAGAAGCGGCATTGTTAAGAAAGGGAATACATCCGTTTACCGAGGAGGAAATGCTCCAGATCCTGGATACCGCACTAACGCCGCCGGCAGTCGTGGACTCCACGGCGGTGTTGAATAATGGTATCGGCTCAAAGCATTACGTCGAAGGACATATCTTGACCGGTCTAGAACTGCATGGGTTCCAGAAGATTCGTGATGCTGGGTTCATACGGGGGGCCAATATCCTTGAAGATCCGCGCTGTTCATTTATCGCTGGGGCTTTCGCAGATTCTGAGAATGTAAGCACCGAGGATACCAATACAGCAAATGGCGCCAGCTTCACACGTGCCGTTACGGCGGCACTGGCCGGATGTGATAGTGATGCTTCTTCAGCCCAGATAAATATTTTGGTTGGTGCTATCCAAGCGGTGGTGATTGACCGGATGGTAACGCTCCTGCTGGTTGATTTAAAGAAACTGCAGAAGGACACTCTGCTCGCGGATTTCGGGATGGATTCCATGCTGGCGGCCGAATTCAGATCGGATATGTTCCGTGCGTTTAAGGCTGAGGTTCCTTTCGCTGTCCTGATGGATAAAAGAACAACGATTAGAAATGTTGCAGAGCTTATTGGGGAAAAATTGCTTGCGCAAAAATAGGAAGAAAAAAAAGCATCTATTTTGCGGGTGTTGTTGAATTAGAACGTATTGACACACTCTTTTAAAGTAATATAGTAGAGTCCTAGAGAGAAGCTTTTAGACGGTCTGAACTATCAGGTAAAATTCTATGGTCATCAGGTGTATATGTATATTTATATTTGCTAGAAATAAAGAAAAGGGAGGTGAGCTATAATAGAATCCTAATGAAGTTTTTATTTCAGTTTTTATTTAAGTATTTACGTAGTCTGCACTCTCAAACTTCTCGTCGTACGTACCGTCCAAACCCTTGAGATTTCGAAGAGGCCGCCAGAATGGTGACCAACTGGGCCGGATAAAATATGACCAAGCGATATATGTCAAATGTTGAGGCTGAGTTCGTGTAAGGTTTTTAAAATACAACATATCCATGCCATGTGGGGCTAAATAGCACAGGGCTTATCAGCCGCTTACAAACCTCCGGTGGGTTTCGAGTTTTAACCGTGAGGTTTTTGGGTGGAGTTGAGACTGGATGGTAGAAATTGTTTCCAAGAGAAAATAAAATAAAATCCTTTCAGTAAAGGGTCTTTCCCAACCTTACAAATTGCTACTTGGAAACAATAATCACAACTCAATTCAGACGGGCTGAAAATGGAATTAGGAAAAAGAAAATCTTGTTAATGGCCTCTATATACATAGAAAGTGCAAGGGGAAAACCCGGGAACCAGTTGCGGGAAAATCATGCCGAGGATAAACGAGATTAAGTAGATCAATACATTATGCTCATACAATTTCTTACATATCCTCCTAATCATCGACTTGCTAGTTGTATATAGGGGCCTAGAAGACAGAGAGTTAGCCCCGAGGCTTATGAATGCATAGTTTGGAGAAAAAGTTGCCTACTACGGATTTGATTTAACAATTTGTAGACTGATAAGTAATTCTGGAGTCATCGCCGGAAGGTCTGATAGTTACATCCCAAACATTGGTAATAACATTATTCCAATAAGTCATGCACATATTCACCACATCCACCGTGGCAGAGTAGTCGTAGAAATCGGTGGTTCCGTGGAAATAATAAGGCGTCGTTTTATCATTGGGCTTTCTACCATCATACACCGGATCACACACTTCTGAGTAGTCGGAACCGTCGATGATGTTCCCGCTCATCACGGTAAAATCGGTGCTGTTTACTGTGAGGGTCATCATTGCACAGGCTTGTACGGAAGTGACGAAGGCAGCTGGAGCCAAGACCAAGGTAATGAACCGCATTGTGAGTTAGATATGGAGCTGGAAAAATTGAGATATAGAAGAGAAACTTTGGTAGATGTTAAACAGTTCGAATGTTGATAATGGCTTCCTTCGGGGAAAGAAGTGAGTCTTTATATATTTGAATCGCCGTCGAAACCGTCACAATAGATCGAGTATAAGAAATGACTCATGTCGTGTCCTCTAATTCGAACCGCAAATTTGACCATGTTCATCCCGTATGGATGATATGCAAAAATCGGCAAACGAACGTGATTTGGGTCGACTCGCTTCCAATGCGCACCACTCAAGAAGTCGAAAACACGACGGTGACCCATGGGATGTATTGCTCCATGAACTTCACCTCGCTTTCAATTGCGGACCAAGGACTTTGGACATTGACCCGAAGAGTCACAGGCATTGACCCAGAAAGGCGCAGACGAGGTATGGAGTCTCACATATAGGAACGCTCCGATCAAGCCACCCCTCGGGACGGGCTGGGACACCTCCATGTGTACGAGGCCAGCCTTGGGACGACTAAATTACCTTTTTAAATATGGTTATGCCTGGGAGAAGGTTTTCGACGAAGAATAATGTTCAAGCCCTAGGCGTAGAAGACCCAGAATGTTGGAACGATCTGGGACCGAACCATACCTGGATTAAATACCTATGACAATGCTTATTGCCCAACCACTGTAACGGACCCAGCTTAAGTATTTGTTGCAGCCCAGAATTTTGATTGTTTGAAGTGACATGGGAAAAGGCCGTGGACCGTAATAGGATGTTAGGGCGAGTACTACTAGTGCCTTACAAGAGTCTCCAATGCCTTACAAGAGTCTCCAATGCCTTATACTGCTTCGCCCGCCCTCGAACACCAAGCCTTGAGATGGGCTTTGTATTCATGAGGCCGAGATGCCCAGTGTCATACCCGTGAAGTTCTAGACTTATTCGACAAGTTCGCGATGGCGATATTACAGTGCTTACTTTCAATAGCAGTCCAAGGGCTATATATATACTGAATCCAATCCATTACATTTTCTATTTGCTTTAAGCACTTGACTTATTTTCAAAATGACATGTGATCAGTTCATTTCATAAATAGCATATATAACCAAAAGGTCATGGTAGCGGACAAATACACGACTCAGCGGTAGAGTGTTATTGGGCCTGGTAGGGAACGTCAAATGGTCTTTCGTGGGCCTTGCGGCGAAGGCGGCGTAGATGTGGGATTAGTAATAAAGAAAGAAAGAAAGCCATATTTGCAAACTCTGCAAATATGCATCGATTTTTAAATGTGGTTGGGTTTCGAAGAATGGCAATCTCGCGGATATTAGCTGGGAGGAGGACTTGGTACGAATGGCGCTGAGGAAGGAATTCCATCCATCTGCTACGTGGGGAGCATGTTGAAGCGTAAGATAGAGTCGTTGCAAGAAACTGAGGGCTCGACGAGTTTGTACGCGCGATATGATTGCTGCTACATCTGGTGTATTGGGTGTTAGTGGATTGGGTACATATTTCAGACGCATACTGTGTTGGTTGTGGATGACAAATATCAAGCAACGTTGAAGTAAATATGTACTTCCGTTTCCACATCCGGTTGAAGCTTCGTGATTTCTTGGATTTTAAATGTCTAGTCAAGTTTTACTAAAATAAACTATTTTTCTTAAGAACACCAACCCACGGCCTTAGGTGAAAGGCATGGTTACCACGATGCAGTTCATGGAATGCGCCCTGCAAGTTTGACCATTGATGACTATCCAGCATGACTGTGCATAATGCTTCATTAAAGTGCAGGGCCGTGAATGGTCATGATGGTCCTATAGGCGAATAACTATGGTTGCTCAGCATTTGAGCCGATTCCAGACACAGGACTGAAGATTCCGATTCCCGGTCATCTTGGCTTCCTCTTGGTCAATTTGAAAGCAACCCCGAGAATTAATGACATATCAATGGTCCACATTCTCACGTCCGCGAGAGCTTTCCTATCAAAATCAGCTAGATAGTTGTTTTCGGTGAATAGATTCTTACCTATGGCGATGGAGGGGGAAAAGTTACAGGGAATTAACCAGCAGCATTTAGGTGAAGTTTTGAGATATAAAGGCCCCGTCCCGACGACTCAAGGACAATCATCAAAACCATCCTCGATATTCATACCTGAGATCTGAATAACTTTGAATTTTCATTGAAAGATGTCTCCTTTCAACCCATCCACTGCAAACAAACTTGCTCGAACCCTCAAGGCACTCCACATCCCAGGCCATCCAGTTGTCTTCACCAACATCTGGGATGCTCCCTCAGCATCCCTCGCTCTCTCTCAGCCCAAAACAAAAGCACTCGCCACAGCATCTTACGCCGTGGCAGCCGTCAATGGCCTTAACGATGAAGACTTGACCCTGGAAGCAAATCTCGCGTGTATCTCCAAAATCGCAGCCCGAATTGCAAAGGAAGAAAGAGCAGACTCTATCCCACTTTCCGTAGATCTGCAAGATGGATACGGCAATCGATTGCCAGAAGCAGTCGAGGCAATAATTGATCTTGGAGCTGTGGGCATTAATCTCGAAGACTCAAAAAGTGTAAATGGGAAGATGGAGCTGATCACAGCGGAAGAACATGTGCAGCGGATCGGCCAAGTATTGCAAATTGCGGCGAAGAAGGGTGTGCCGGATTTTGTCATCAATGCTCGTACGGATGCAATTGTGCTCGGTGGCACCATTGAAGACGCTATCGAAAGGGGGAAGAAATATCTGGAGGCTAGGGCCACAACTGTATTTGTTTGGGGTGGCTCGGCGAGGGGATTGAGAGATGTGGAGGTAGAATAGTTGGTTCAAGGCCTAGATGGTAGATTGAATGTTATGTACAGGAAGGGGAGAGAGAACGCTCTGAGTATTGAGGAGATTGCAAAGATTGGTGAAGCAAGGGTTAGCATGGGACCGGCATTGTGGTTGCGGGTATGTCTGCGATTGAAAAGGAACTGGGCACTATTCTGGGAGGACCCAAGTGATTTTGAGACTGAGGTGACTTGAAATCATCTGTGTTTATAAACATTTAAAGGTTCCACCAATCAGCAATCTTAGGCCGCCCTTCATGCTTCTCTCTATCCTCCAAAACTTTTCTTTGTTGTGCTCCTGTCAAAATTTTTAGGTATGCAGCAACCAGTCCAGATGGATATTGGTCATCCAATAATCCAACGTGTTGAAAACTATGCATAATATTCCTTAGTTGGCATCACCCGGTCACTGATTTTCAAGATCTTTCTGTCCTTATCCTGTCTTGATAATATTGGCGGACTCTCGGGATAGTCAGGAGCAACTATTAGATCGGATATAGGCATAAGGTTTGTTCCCCCCTTTACCCTCCCCCTAAGGCCTACTCAATAACTTCTGGAGTATCTCACTATGGAAATAGAGAATGAGAATTAATCAAAGGCTGTTTGTTCTAGGTTGAATGCGTGCACAAAGATTGCTAATGTTGAAGCGAACCACACGATATGTCAAAAGTAACAAGATAGAAAGAAATATTTAAAACAAACATTGAAGAATCCACTATTTTAATTATGAAAGAATAGTGCTTTTCATTCACGGAGATACTTGGCTAAATGTATTTATTTATTTAGATTATAAGGTTTGCGTCTACGAAGGAATTTTTTGGGTAGGATAAGACCGATGAGCAGTCAAATTCAGATTTATAAGAGCAGAGATTTCCATTCTGGGAACTAATGCCACTACCCTCCAGCTTTTAAGGTTGGATTTCTAGGCACGGCATGTATATTTCCTTGTTCTATATGATACGGTGCCCTCCGCGTCCTGTGACTCTGCCATCTCTCATAATGACAGGTTCGCGGATCCTACATGTATAGATAGTAGAAAGATGCATGTGGTGTAGCCAATCATCGACCAAATACCCTTCATTTGCTGTGTAAACAATGGTGACTCGTACCACGCTCGGGAAGTGATTTTTGAGACGCCATGGAAGGTCCATGGAGAATCTGTGGTTTCCTAAAGCGAAAGGAATAGCAAGGAATCTCAAATTTTCCACGATATATTCAGTCAGCTGTGAGCAGGATAACTGAAGTTCAAGTCTGGAAAGAAAGAAAAAGAATTCTATTATCAGCCAGTCTATTCTTATGCCTCCACCACAACTTCTGTGAACATACTGTGCACTACTTCCTCACAAGCTACCGAATAACCTCACCTTCTTTATCAATACCTTCAAGTCCTTCGAGAATGTCACTTCCTCCAAACAGTCCACTGGCTCCTATTGTGGCTTTTCGACTCGAAGTCCAGACCTCATGAAACTTGACACTCTCATCACTAGATGCGACTACAATGCAGCCTTCCTGGGCTGTCCTACTTAACCCACGTCCACCTTCACGGCTTGTGTGGCTCTCATTAGGACCACCAGGATATGGAATTGCGTACAGAGCTCGATGCTCCCCTTCCCAAGGTATCGCGGCAACTTGTTTACATTCGGGCCACGAAAAGACAGCAATTCGATACGGATGCTCGGGTTGGGCATAGCCAAACGTAGCTACGATCTCTCGTCTTGTGTTGGACCAAATCAGAGAAGTGACCTGAGCAGAAACACTGATGGTCGCTAGGCACGCACCTGATCCGGCGTGGTAGAAGTGAATACATTTATCGTTGCTACCACCACCAGTAGCAACCAAACCATCGAGCCAGGGGCAGAATGCAATGGCTTTAACTGCTGCACTGTGGATCCAGCGATATTTTTCAGCACCAGGTCCGATTTCCTTGATATGTCCCATACCCGCAATGCTATGAACACGTCTTATGCTATCTTCTCCCATGTATACTTGATCACTGTCATCACCTTCATTTTGGGTTTGAAGCACGACATTCGACTTGAAGAGACAACAGAGATTGTCATTGCCGCCACTTGCAAACATGGAACCATCGTTGGAGAACGATAGGCCGCAGATCTGTTGTGTATGAATTGAAATCCGAGCGATCAGTTTCATTGACCCAGACCACGAATCTCGAGCGACTTCCCAAGCGTGCGGCCACTCGACCGAATAATAATAAATATTTCCATGTTCATCCCCGATTAGAAGTTCTTCCGTTTTTACAAGGACACCAGGAGTCATTGGATTTTGAGACGGTCGCAAGGTGACGACTGGCTTCCATGTGACACAGGCGATTGGACATGGTTGCTGGACCTCGAATCGCGGCAGAAGGCTATCATAGAGGGACATCAAATTCAAAGATCCGTCAGATCTCCCAAACGCAAGAATAGATTTACACCCTTGAGTAGAAGAGAAAGCGAGTGATGTAAGCCAGGACTGGTTCATTCTCCCATTGTTGAGCAAGTGGACTCCCTGCATCTCCGACCACGCGTAAAGGAGTGTTCCGAGGCCAACAGCGAGCGTGTGGCAAGTAGGCGAGTATGCGAGAACAGAGCAGTAGAAGTCATCTCTAAGATTCGGAGCATCTAAAACTGTGATCATAGTCAGTTAGTAACAAAAGTAGGCAAGATTGGGTACTTATTTAAAAGGAGCGACGGGGAGAATCCGAGGCTGCTGTGTGGGTGGAACTGCTAACAATTGATGTTAGCACACTCTTCAAAACTATGTATAAATCTACTAAACAAACTTACGAGCCTCCTTTCCTTCCAATACCCACCCTGATCCATTCCAGGTAGTCTTTGCCTCCGCATCATGCCGTCGACGCTTTCCAACAACGGACGGGTTGGAGCGGGACACGGTGGGCTCACGAAATTCTAAAACCCGTTGGACACGATCAATATCAAGAGCTTCCGCTAATCGACTTTCGTGCCTTTCCGACTCCCCCAGAGCTCTTGGCCGTGCAGCGGAAAATGAAGTTGTAAACAGGGGGGCATTGGTACCACTCCCAATAAGGCCTCCACGTCCATCGGAAATAGCTCCACCACCTGGTGCAAGTCCCCCAACAGTCCAAATTGTACCAGCACTAATCTAATAATATTAGTACTCAACTACAAATGTTTCAACATCAAAATTTGCTGGAAAGGCTTGCACGGGTTGGTTTGTATATATGCATTTATAGGACGAAGAATGACTACAACTCACTTGACGTTCCCCAGTGGGCGATGAAGGATCTCTTTGAAAGGTCAGTATGCTCCCTCCTATAGAGCTATCAGCCAATGCTTTACAGCTATTATACTGATATATCTACCAGAGTTATGATTTCCAGATAAACTACGTCTAGCAAGTGGGCGAGTTGGTGTAGGGAGTGGAGAAGTCACCCTTCTGCGATATTTGAACGCATCGACACTGGCACCACTATGCCTCAAAAGTTTCTCGTCTCTGGAAAGACTGTATGGAGATTTATTGGCTCGAAAACTCTGAGTAGCCGAGTCAAGAGTTGATCGTCTAACGGGAACAAAACGATCAGGCGAGCTTAGAGAATTATTGGACCTCAAAGAGGAACCGCTGTCAAACAAATTCAAATGTGGACGACATCGAAAAGTCTTCTTTCTCGATCGTGCATTCAGGTGAGGATGTATGGAAGAGTTCAAGACTTCGTCTGTATCGTTAGATGTGCCTGTATGTTGGGGTTTGGCTGTTTCATCGAGTCTATCGTCTGATGGTCCATCCCAACTAGTGGGCTGTTGCAGGCAGTCTTGAGTGACCGGGTTCTCTCGACTGCAGCTCTCATATAGGTTGAATTCTGAATCATTGATGATCAGAATACCATCTAATGGAGAGTTAGGGATACTTACCAGAAACACTACAACGCCTCTCCGGAGATAAAATTTCGGTAGAAGAAGAATAACCAGAGTCTGTAGGACTAACCGGTGTGCTCGGCATAGAGTAAGTCCACGATAGATCCGAAGGCGACATCTTCATGCAACAACGAGGGATAATCGAGGAGGCTGAAGATAAGCTACGAGATCGTAGACTACCAACGCTCTCTCGAAGAAAAATGAAAGACCATTTAGAAAATAAGGAGATGAAAGAACTACTTGGTGAAGAGAAGAAAGAGTCCGCGGATGTATCTTTGGGGTTCGAGGGGTTCCCAATGGGCAATGAATGTCAACCAGACAAAGACGCTGGCGATGTCCCTCGTAATCCAGAGTAGTGTATAATATCACACAGTAATACCTCCTGGCACTCCTATTGTATGTTAGTAATACTTGAAGTAAAAATATCTCCTCTGTCCCGGTAGCATGATTAGAGGCATAAAGGTAAGGGGGAAGGAAGTGAGAAGTGTGAAAGGAGAGATGCCGTTGTCGTTGAGCCGACCAAATTTGCTTATCTAATCACCGACAACACTTCCGCTCAATCGCAACTCCCCCGCCAATCCATTGCGGTCAATATTGGAATGCATCCTCACAATCCCAAAAATGGCAAGCGTATGATATTTGGGCTTTCGTCGCGAGAACTCGACTGATGAGGAACACAGCATGGTATTACACGTATAGCAGCATCTGAGCCGAAGACCGAGCATCAGCGCCTGGAGGAACAGAAGGCCATCACAGAATACAAAGCTTTAGTTGATCTCATTGAAGTGAAGGTATAAACAGCTGTCTGGATCTGGGCCAATTTTTAACCACGAACACAGGTCCGCGAACGCGAATACACCGTTGAAGTCCTCGCCCTTACCTCTAAGCTCCTCAAAGCCAACCCCGAATACTACACAATATGGAACGTCCGCAGGCGTTTGCTAATACATGGCTTTTTCTCCAAATCATCGGATTCATTGTTGCCCTCAACGGAGTTGCAGACTACCTCTCAGATTCTCACTACCAAAACATCTTCCGACGATTTATTCTCCTCTACTTCCAATTCTTCCACGGCCTCAAAGGAGACCCCGCAAAACCCCGCACCCCAGAATCCTGGGAAGAATGGGAAGCTTGGTACAACACTTGACATCATAAAGGGGGACTTAGAGTTCATATTTCCCTTGATGGTATCGCATCCCAAATGCTACTGGATCTGGAGTTATAGACTTTGGCTTCTGCGGCAAGCGAATGAACGGTTGAAGGCCGACAGCGCACAAGTATTATGGAAACGGGAGCTTGGATTGGTGGGAAAGATGTTAACAAGGGATAGTCGGAATTTTCACGGATGGGGATATAGGAGACATGTTATTGCGCAATTGGAAAGCCCTGCACTGCATGGACAGAGCATGACTGAGTCGGAATTCGAGTATACGACGAGGATGGTCAGTGCCAAACTATCAAACTTTTCAGCATGGCATTATCGGAGTGTATTGATACCCAAGTTACTCAATGAACGAAATGCGGATGATGCTGCGAGGCGCCAATTTTTGGATGGTGGTATATTTCCCTTTCTCCTTAGATGTGTTCCAATTAACACGGTCTAGAATTTGACTTTATTACATCGGTAATATGCACCGATGCATATCCATATGATCAATCAGCATGGTTTTACTACCAATTTCTTATGACCACGATTACGGACTACGTTGGTCATGCCACAGTAGTCCCTAACTTCACGAAAGATGATCGAATCCAATACATCTCACAACAGCTCGTGAACCTCCGAGACGAGATATTGGATGGGGCTGAGGATTGCAAGTGGGCCTACGACGCTCTCCTCGAGCATACAATGGCACTTTGCAAAATTGAGGAGCGAATTCCTACGGAAGATGAAAAACAACATTGCAAATCTTGGCTGGCGGAATTGCGAAAGTTAGATCCATTGCGAGCTTGTAGATGGAATGATTTTGAAAAGCTAAACACGTTGTGAAGTTGTACAAAAGGCTTCCAGGATACTCAACCGAATCACCATGTCCTCAGAGCGGTTACTTGGCTAACAAGGGAGAAATATGCTTAATTATACTGAAAAAACCGGTTGTACAGAGTCTGACTTGAGTTTTCACTTTGAGAATGATCGTAAGAAAAAGAAAAGCAAAACATAACACCAGGAAATCATAAAATTGACGTTCCACAACCTAAATCCATTCAAATATGACACTATTTCGATCCTGCAAGTCCGGCGTCAGGGGATTTCCAAAAAATAAACTTCAAAATTTGGTCACTCCTTCTCCGGTGCAACTGGAATAGTCTCCTCGATTGCAGAAAAACAACTAAACGATATGCCCAGACTCAACATAATGGGAAGGACAACTAGAAAAAGTTCTTCTACAGCTATTCCCATCAACATCCAAGCCATCCCAGACTTTACAACCTGTGCCAGAGCATTTAACTTTGACTTCAGTGGCAAGTTCTTTTCTGCAGCCCACATGAAAGTTGTGCCTGTGAAAATTGCAGTTGCAACTACGAAAATACTGAAGACGGCGCCAGCGGGGATCGCTTCGAGTGTTGTCGATACCGTGGGGATAATCATTGCCAATGCAAGAGCAGCATTCGTTACCTGCATCTGTTAGAAACTTATGCGGAAATGGGCAATTCAATTGTTACCACTTTGATTGCTGTACTGGACTCGTATAGGATCGTTTTACGGTTTGTCTACAAGAAACTTCCACCCATCAAGAGCGAAGAGCCGAAGTTCAGAGCTGCGAGAACCCCGCTTCCATGCTCGTGTCGCAATAAAGATGATTGGAGTTGTGTGCGATCACAAACTCTAGAATGATGCTGCGAGAGTCCATTTTCATAGCTGCTAGATACTATCAGTATTAAGGCAGATTGTGATTGCGGAAGACGCACCCAGGTGACATGACATTTATGCTTCGATTATTTTAAAGGTTGTTTTCTTATAAGGTGTTCAGTGTAGTGAAGCTGGCATTCTTTGTTTCTGTGTCGTAGTTACTTTGGAGAAAATTCGACGTTGGGAAATAAAATAAGAGTAATCGGAAAACTATACACGACCAAACAAACTGCAAGCATCAGATAAGGCTCGGGGGTTATACTCACACAGATACTCGGTGAAAGCTGATTGTCTGACGTGGGAGTCAGGCCGATTTCAATAACAAACATGTGCGAGCTATATGCATATGTGCAACGGAAAGCCTTGTAGATTCTATTTACCGCAGCATAAGCTTTTTATGTATTCTACGCTCTAATCCTTCTCCCCTTCTTCATCTCTACTATCAACTGTTTGCATTCGTCGTTTCCCTTCCTTTCAATTGCTAGACTTCGGTCATTTATTCGATAAATGTCCAACTTTCCCCCATATATATCCCTCAAATTCGTGGACCTAACCCGATCATGAGTGTCTCTCAGACGTCACCAGCGAATCTTGTCGGACAAGCTGTCTCCTCGGAGCCAGATCATTCGGTCCAGGAGACGCAGCATGGGCCGATCGTGGGCTCTGAAACACTCGTCAATTGGCGACGAGAAGCCCTTTATTTCATCAGCGGCTTAGAATTCTTCCTGACCCCAGTAAGTATCCTCTCTGGCATGACTGTTAGTCAATTCCTTTGGAATGTCAAAATATTTATGTATCCTCAAATTACAAACGGCCTAGATTCGGGATTATATGGGTTGCTGGAATGTCGCCGATTGCCCCATCATTCCCCCACCAATGCTCTCAGTGATAAGTCGAGGGCCGGAGAGCCTTGGATTACAGCCATTATATCAATCTCCATTGGTCATGCAACCACGCATGACTCCCTGCCTCTTTGCCGTCGCATCATCCTCGACCAGTGAGACTTCCGTCTCCCGTTGAAATTGAAATTGCCAAGTCTTAAAAGCCCTGTCCCCCAACCAAATCTATATCTCATCTTGCCTTTCAAGGCATATATAGACTTGCCCAACGGACAATACAGAATCAACCTGACAGAGCTGCGGGCTCTTTGGTGGCAAGGCTTTCGCAGAGCGTGTGGTGCTTATGTTCCGCTTCGGTGGTCTAATTATAGTTGCTAAGTGGCATGGCTTCCTCTAGATCACCATAAAACTGAATTAAAAATCTATAAAATCGATCAGATAAAAAATTTATTCTTCTATTTTATCCATCAGCAAATAAATGGCGCCCATTTGCTAGACCATCCATGTGACCATATTTGAAGTATGGTGGAACAGGTCTTTCCACTTGGTCTTAGTGGTGGTCATTAGGATTGATGTTGTTTGGTTGATTAGTGAGGGAATATTTTAATATAAATTTTCCAGAGAAGATGAAGAGGGATATCCACGTGACTAGTTGATCTATGACGTTGATGCAAAACGCAAGTGAACAAGCTTCTGTTCATCTTCAGAAAAATTACCATTCTCCATCAGTACAACTGCATCACTAAAATGGCCAATACTCGACCCTCTCAAGGCTCCCAATCCCCTCTGGCATCAGTGAACAGCACCGGTACCAAACGCGCTAGCAGCAAATCTTCACCCCCCTAAGGCTAAGCGAGGCAAGGTAGAAAACTCTGGAGAACAGAAGACTATTGAGGCGACTATTGATGGAGTACAGAGTATTGAAGATGATAGAAATATTGCTGAGCAGATCAACGATAAAGCCAGAGAGAAGAGCGGCCACCAGAAGGAAGAGAAAAGTGATAAAACCCGTGATTCCCCGAATGCCCTCCAGGATGGCAAAAAGAATGCTTTCGATGAAGTCGAGGCTGGTACAGATGAAGTTAATGAGGCTGCCAAGCAGGAGGAAACCGAAGAGTTAGAAGAGATAAAGCACAAGAACGAATCCGTAATCGAGGATAAGAGGCGTGAAGCTGAAATACCGCCATCGATTCTGGAAAAGGGCATCATCTACTTCTTCTTCCGGGGCCGAGTTGGAATCGAGGAACCGCAGGTTATGGAGGACATCGCACGCAGCTACATCGTCCTCCGACCAATTCCAGTCGGGGCAAAGATCGGTGACGGACCTCTTGAGGATTCTGGAAATGCGAGACTGCTAGCTCTACCCAAAAAGATGCTTCCAAAGAGAAAGCAAGATCGGTTCCTAGTTTTTGTGGAGAACCCAAAAGCTAATGTCAAGAACCTAAAGGACCAGTTCGCAAGCTCAGACTATTCTACCAAGACCGCTGGGTAAGTTGTCTTTGCATTTATTAGAAAACTATCATACTAAGTTGATTATAGCACAAGCCACATACCCTCTACCACGCCATTTGCGGAAGGTGTCTATGCAATTACCTCGACAGGTCGAAAGTCTTTTCTAGCGTACCACATCACAGTCCCTGAAATTGGTGAAATCCAACGGAGTCTTGGTCTTCACGGGAAAGGTAGCTATATAGTCTCAGTCAAGAATCCCGAGACACCTAGTCCTGCCAACACGGGTCTCAGCTCGCCGGTCAAATATCCAGAAAGCGTTCAAAAGAAGTTCCGAGGTTTGAGATGGATGCCGCTTGAGCTTGACCTGCTGGATTATGAGAAAACCCAAATTTTGTTAATTGGTGAGGGATTAGGAACTCTTGGAGCAGTGGAGGAGCAGGAGGAGGACATAAAAGGTAATAGTAAGGGCATGCCAGAAGAAGAGATGGAGAAATTAGAGAAGGAGGTCAGTTCTGAAAAGCTGAGAATTGCTGCTAGCTGTATGCTGATTTATTTAGGACCATGACCGAGTTAAGAATCTGAAGAGCGATGATCCTGTTTTTGTAGATCTTGCTCTTAGTTCCAAGTTGTATACCAAGATGTCGACCACGTGGTAGGCTCCAGAGATACAGATGAGAACATAACGATTGAAATTGTAATTTTAGCAGACGGAGTCGAATGTATTGTTACTATTGTGCAACGATACTTTGCATATCACACTTCCTCTTTCTCTGACATCTAAGCCACTGAAGCCCTCAACCTGGTCTCTTTCCCTCTCATTATCTCGCATTAGTCCTCTATTGTAAATAATGCCCATGGCCTGGTTAGAAATTCAGTTGCACTGTATATCCGCAATCATATCTCTGCGACCCGGCCAACTCTTTCAATATCCATATTTCTCTTTCAATATCCATATTTCTTTTACCTCTCAGACCCTAAGGCAAATGTTTATTTATTAGATTTTGTTAGCAAAGCCTGTGCTTTTCAGACATGGTAGATCGTTGCCTACTTTCTTTCCAGATCTTTATTTACGTTCTTAAAGTCGTTGCAGACTTCGAACCTGGCATTGTTTGACATTCAGGCTTTTTCTTGTATGACTGCTGGGGCCTTTGAGATATAGAGTAGGGTATGATTGCCATATGCATGGAAATTTTATATTGAGCAGACAATGATTTTATTTCTAGATGTAATTATAATCTACGGCCCAATCTCCCGGTTCCGGATTCACCCTGGTACCCTTACTTCCCATATATTCTTTCACTTCTTAGTTTTAAATGCCCAATCCGGCGCAAAGCGCAAGGCTTCACCAACATGCGGTGGTCGCACAGGCAGACTCGTTTCTTCAGACCAACTCGGTTCTCCAGGCCAACTGTGATATTGGGCCATGTATGATAACGTAAAACAAAGCTTTTTTTTTAACAGATCCCGTCCAACTCTCGTATATAGAATTTCCTGCATCTGTACCCATATCGACCTCGCTAAGTACATTTTTATCAACGTTTAGAGCCCCTCCACTAAGATCTAGCTCTTGAGATGCGCGTTGCCTAATGCCTTGAAGATACGCACTCCTTTGATTTTGAGCCTCATCAAAAGCTTTTTGGTAGTCTATATCATATGTGTCGCCATTTTTGTGCCGTTCATTGGTGATCCATGCTTCATAAACAATTTGTGTATGTGTCCTCAAAATCGTTAATGGAGGTAGTGAGTCGAGATTTTTATTCCTCCACCACGGACTGCAATCTTTAAGTGATAAGACATACACTTTGTCCAGAACAACGGGCTGCTGACTTGGAGTTGCTCGGGGAAATAAGTTCAACCTCCTCATATGAAGATTGTGCATATTGTATTTCTCTTCAAGCCAGCTCTTTCGGTAAGGTAAGATATTTAAAAAAGGAATAGAAAGAAGAAGAATTATTTAAAACAAGAGATCCAATCAAACCTCTTATATATCTCCTCTGCAAGTAGAGATAGGGCGGCAAATATGCTTTATTCCTAGTTATATAGATGCCAAACGGGCTAAAATATGGGCAGGCCACCTCACTTTGGCCCCACCGAAGGTCAAGATATTTTTGTCGAACCAGGCAACCAACTTAAGGTTATCACGATCCTCCAGGAAACAATTGTTTAATTATGTTATTTACTATATCACATTTCCCTAAAGCTTTGTTCCTCGCATCCTACTTCAAAAGACCATCCATATACCCTACCTCTTTGATTCTCCAACTTATCTATACTCTAGTTATTTCCAACCATTTGCCTTCCCTGCCACTGTTGAATGGCTTTCCTTGGCCGCATGTTCAGTTCATGCAACAAATAGGGTCACATATAAAGTCTGCTATTCCCTGCATGTTGGTTAGGAGTTTATCTCGAAACATTATACAAAGATACGAACTCAACATTCCTTCGAGCCGTAATTGTAACCCGAAAGCCAACATTTTAAATCACACCGGGAGCAGGAAATACATCCAACGCCGCTTCTGAACTGAGTTGGATTTGGAGTTGGTGAAATATCTAGCCTCCGTTATATCTGTTCAAGTTGTCAATAGGGATTACGCACAGGTGTGCTCATTGGGTAACTCAGTATTATGATTGTAAAATAGGATGATTTTAGAGGCAGGAGCTGGTGTAAACATAGCAATACAGTGTGATTCTTACTCAAAAGAATTTGAATGATGAAGAAATACAGTTGTAATCTGACTGCTCTGCGCAAGGCTGTGTGCCCCGTATAATGCTAGAGGTATGCGGAACAGTCAAACTTCAATATTTGATAGAGCTCGTTTCTAAGATAGGCGAAGCAGATACACCTGTCTTTTAATCTTGAAAAAATGCCTCTATGTGCCCCAGAAATGGCATAGACTACTGATTAACACTCACGAGATTCGGAGAGTTGGAGCTACTTTTCTCATATGGCGGCGAATCAATATAACTAGCATTAAGTCTCTCGATAAATCAGTTTCCCTCCTTTCTAGCGACCTCTAAATAATGTCCAATCACACTTCTCACTTGCTCTTCAATACTCACCCACTTAATTCCAAATTCCTTCTCAGTCTCCCGTGTGTCAAATACTACAGGAGTTGTGTCCGCTTTTCCTCCCATTTTAAATCCTGCATTAGGAAACTCCTTTTGAATAATCTTATCAAAATCAGACCAAATCACACTTTCGCCAGCTGTAATGAAGTTGCCATTGCCCTTAACTTTGGGATCAAGAGCCTTGACATGAATATCCGCGCAATCGTTAACAAATACCACTGATCCTACCAGCGGGGTCAACGCATCGTTTCCCAATGCCATGTTGACCAAATATCTATTTGTCCCGGACATGAAACCAGACGTTTCTGTCACTAGCTCATTCTTTCCTAGGAGAACGGCAGGAAGAATGTTGATAACGTCAAAGTTTGGCTTGGCCTTGTTGAGGTATTTCGTAGCCTCGTTGAACGCAATGCGTTTCGATGCTCCATATGCTGCAAATGGATTGGGGAATTTAGTGTCCATTGGAGGTACTGGGCCGAGGTCATCTGCGGCAAGCGGCGTGTTGCGGCCCACATCTAGTATAGCGACGGAAGATGTTATCACTACACGCTTGACGGATGGGGTTTTTGATGCGGAGTGCAAGATGCCGAGAGTGCCTTGGACAGCAGGTCCAATAACATCCGCAACGTAATCTTCGCTGGGGCGTGATATGGGTGATGCGATGTGAAGAACATAGTCCATGCCCTTGATAGCTTCGTCGTAAGCACCATCCTTTAAGAAATCCTCGACGAAGACAATTTCAAGATTGCCCAGGAAGGATTGAATCGATTTGGCAGCCTTGATCTGTGCTGCTGCTGCAGCACGGCGGACTACGGCTCTGACTTTATATCCTGCTTCGAGGGCAGATACAACAACGCGGAAGCCGAGATGTCCATTTGCACCAGTGATCTAAATGACTATTAGACCTAGCTTGTTTCATGGGGTTAATAAACTCACCAAGACAGACTTTGATGCCATTGAGAGCGGCTATATGATTCTGTAATTTTCTTTTTGTTGCCGAGGTTGTCGGTGTTAAGAAGAACAAGTGAAACTAGTCGGTCCGAGAATTAAATATATCACTTGATGAAATGCGAATATTTATATTCCGATCTTTTGAAGGGCGTATTAAGCAGTTTTGTCATCAAAGCTGACAAAACAGCGCAGATGCAGATGTTCAGTAATACTGTGTACATGTTTTGGTGGAGGCAAATAACCTCTTCGGGAATTTGCTCATAATCCAATCACGTGTCTATCCCCATATATTAAATTGGGTATTTTTCCCTTCCATTCCCATACCACATCAATAACAAGGAGGCCAGTGGATAATGACTAATAAAAGAAAGTGCCTTTAGAAACATTATATGGATTTTTTAGGACAGAGGAGGGTTTTCTTTCCTCTACTGTTCAAGCACAATCCTCTAAGCGGGTTTAGGGAAATCCTTACTAAAATGACATGGAAGTGATTCTTGTTCAATGCTATTAGGGCAGGGCAAGGGATTAGCTCTAGAAAACAGAAACAGTCCTAGGATGAGAGGACTTTGTAAAGGGATTTAAAGGAGAACTGCAATCACTAACAAAGTCTACTTGTTAGTGTCCTTAGCATACACCTAGATAAATATTGTTTTAAGGTTCTAATGATACACAATTAGGAGAACATGGCTTGAATGACAGAAGAAGCATGACTGCCATTATTAATAGCGGGAATGACATATATGAACATTTCACCAACTTTGACAGGCAGTTCCAGGATAGTCAGTGCTCAAATGAGGCAGATCGATTAATATCGGGGTTGAACGAATAACAAAGTAGGGAATGATGAAGTGCTGTATAGGAACAGATTCTTTGTGAGACTTTTTTTTTTTGAGCATCATTGACAGAAGAACCCTGCTGTGTCTTTTAATATGAAGACAGAAAAAGATGCCATATTTCCCTCACCAACCCCCCCCTGCCAGCCCCCTTATCATACACTCTAATACGTTGCATTTTAGTTCCATTCTTTATGCTCTTGCACTAATACTCTATTATTTGTTCACATATCTTGAGCTCCTTATGAATCGCAAGCACTTCGTAAAATAAACGCAACACACAAAGTAGAAATATCAATCACACAACCACCACGAATATAATAAGTAATCTCGAGCACATTGTAAGCTTATAAAACACATACTAAGCTCATGATCCTCATCACTCAATCGACGCGATGGACCATTTATAATAGCCCCTCGAGCACACAAGAATACATAGCGCTCTTTTGTCCAGGATGTTAAGACCCACGTTTAGCGTGAATCCACTAAGTATTCCTGTATAGAACTGACTTGCTGAGTCGTCCATACCGCTTCTGCGGCGATAGTCCTCCATGTTAGTCCTAGCACCATCTTCCAAAAGTGATTCTCTTCTACCAAGAGCCCATTCTTCACCTCCGCTTCAACAACACTTTATTTTCGTACTGTGTCTTCAACTTCTACAAACCCTCTCTCTGATCCCATAAATCAACTCGCTCTTCCTAAAGCTATACTCCTGGTAGGACGCCTGAATAATAGTGTCCTATTCTGAAGTCAATTGCGGTATCTGGGTCGCGACTCGAGAGCCCAACAACAGGGCTTTGTCTTCAGCTTCTCCAACCCCTCTCCTTGACTGGTACGTTAAATTGCTCTTCCCAAAGATAATCCCTTGATGAGATAACTAGACAAGAGCGTCATAACTATTCTGAATTCAACTAAAGTATCATAGCTGCCAGCTACACAACCATGGTTTGCGCATGGCAATTTATGAAGCGCGTTTGGCAGTCTATTACTTGATGTTCACCGCTACAAAGTGAGGAGATTGTTGACGAGAGTGAGGAACCCTTCCCGAGCCATGAAGGTCCTAGAGTAAGTGCCCCTACATCCCTACATTCTCAAGAACCGCTCCATTAACTATACAGGTGCAGAAACTTCACCGACGGTTTCTAAGAGCGCGAAGAGCCTGGAGAACCAGCAACCTGCCACTTGCCGCTATGCGTACCGACGAGTCACCAACCTTTCATCCATTCCCGCGTCTCCCTGTAGAGATCAGACTCAAGATCTGGGCTCTGGCTCAGCCCAAGCTAACACTAGTTCGAGACAGGCCGTTCCAGCATGAGCCTGACTCCGAAGGGTCGGGACGGCTGAATAGAAGAAACCTGCTATATTTGGGGGCTCAAGAGAAGCAATTGTGGGATTTCTCGACTATGGCCAAATACAATTGTTTGACCAAGGCATTTGTACCATTTTTAAGGCATTTCAGCTAGGATACATCATCATCAGTTCTCACGACGACCACCCCCCTAAGCGAAGGGGGTAAAAATCACGTGGCACACCTCCCACGCATGCGAGATACCCATCAATTAATCCACCATGCGCGCAATCAACTCCCCAGCCTCCCTAGACAACAACCACAACACAAAAAATGGCTACGGTATGCAAAGGGCTGCTGTCCACCGCGCCCAGCAGCGCATCCCGCCGGCCTGCGCCTTGTGGCACCAAGACCGTCGCTCAAGCTTCAATCCAGAAGCACTACCGTCGTGCGCAGAACGGAGCTGTGGCACCTCGTGTGGGGCTATGCCGCGCCGCCGGCGGCTGTCGTACCGAGGTATCCAAGGGCGGAGGAAAAGAAGAAGAGAAAGAAGGGGAAGGAGGTGGATAGGAAGAAGAGGACTGTGTCGTTGACTGTTCCGGGTTTGCTTCACGTGGTACGTAACCATCGAGAGTAAACGACTTGTTAGCTAGTCGGGTATGTCTCCGGAGTGGTGCTGAAGAGATATACTGAAGATATATCACATTTAACATTGCTGACTTCGCGTTTGTATAGTGCAAGGAAAGTCGATACATGTATCTCGACGACTCGCTCAGTGTAGAGGATTCAAGCATGAGAACCAAGGCAGACGTGGCTAGGGAAAGGGAGATCATGGCGAATACGTTGAACCATCCGGTTCATAAGGCTTGCTACTTTAGCCAGATGGGAGCAAAAATGCGGTGTATTTCTCGTTTGAGTATGATACGTTATTCGGTGTCTCAGATGGTAAGTTTATTTTCTACTAACTTGGCTTATTTCTATCTAGTTTAGCTGGGATTTGTAGGGATCCTGGGGAAAAGGAAACTAACCTTATTGCACAGATACCAACATCTCGTGATTGGCCTCGTCGATTTCGACCACTTCCCCGCCCTCGAGGATATGACGGTGATTATGGATGAGCCGACCTTGTTATATTATTATCGACAAGGGCACCCAGGCCTCACGGGCAATGTTGTACTGAAGATATTCCGGCAAAGGGATTTAGATCTTATCAGGGGGCGTATGGGCGATACAACAGATGGAGATGAGATTAATCCGACTGAAGATTATAATTGGAGGTGTTAGGCTTAGGCAGCGAGAATTGCTGTACATGCAGGCGCAGTGGAAGGCCAAATTTGAGCTGCCGAAGACTCCTATGGAGGATCTGCATATATATATCTATAAGAGGGCATGAGGGTTCGGGATGGCCTCCTTTCTGCGGTCCATGTCATCCGAAGCTTTGAGATACGGGTCTGTGTCGGGAGATTGTCGTCCAAACCTTGTGCATAAGTATAAGTACCCACAGATATTTAGGAGGGCTAGGTTGTTGGCGTCTAGCCCAACTCAATGTCCTTTGATGCGAAGCACGCAATAAAATGAAACCGAAATCAAAATCGAAAGGAGAATGCAGAGCATGAATGATCATAACTGTATACACCAATCCTTCCCTCTTCTAAGCTGTGACCCACATAACGCCCCTTCAAGCCACATTCCGACGAAACCTGCAATACAAATACCCCCGCTATCACTAACACTCGTTGCCCCCAAACTGAATTCCCTATCTTTCTCATCAACATTTTCTAAGATCTCTGAAAATGTGTTTACATAGACAGCACCGCCCAATAATCCCTCCCAGAAAATGATTATCCACACTAAATATACATTTGGTATCCAATCATACAAAGATTGAGAAATTAAGAGAAATAGATTGACACATTGGAGGAGAGATGGGAGGTAGAGACTATGGACTCGGATAAAAGGAGTGGAGGAACGAGCAATGAATACGCCGATTTGGTAAAGAAAGGCGTAGATGGGGTAGAATGAGCGGTAGGAAGAGAATGGAGTAGATGGGAGGTTGATGTCGAAGAGGAGAGTGGGAGATACGCCAAGGTTAATAGTATATTCGGCGATATAGACGAGGAGGAGGGGAACCATGTAGGGGATGAAGAGGGAACGGGCGCGAGTGAGATTCTGGATAAGAGTGGCCTTATCCGACGAAGGAGATGGCGAGCGGGATGAGGGGTGAGATGAAGTGTATGCCTCTGCAACATTGGCTGAAGAAATAAGAAGCGAGGCTGATGTTTCCGGATCATCGATATCTTCGTCGTTGATATCCCCAGTAGAAATATGGCCGTAAGTTTTCCGAGCATGTGCTCTCTGTAGCGGACCTCGTGGTAGTATGACGAAAAAGGAAAACAGCATGATCCAAGGTAGGAATGCTGACGCCAGAAGACTATTCCTCACACTGAACCCAATGTACGTCGTCAATAGAACATATAGCCCTGCACCAGCTAGCCCTGCACCACCAGTCCCACTTCCCCACGCCGCCAGACTGAAATGGCCATAGTAATGGGTGAGGCTTAGGAAACTTAATTCACCGCCACCTGCCGACAAAGAGGCCATCGTGACCCCAATCATTTTTATAGAGATAGCGGATGTAGCAGGCGTCAGGGCGACAAGAAGCATGCCAGCAGAGGAGAGGAAACATATGATGAGGATTCGAAAGGAGTAGGAGATTTTATGGATAAAATAGGGGGCAAGAAGTTTGGTGACAAAGGAGGGGAGGACGTCGGCTAAGAGGACCACGGATTTGGGGACATTGGGGCCGACCAGATCGAGTGCCGCGGAAATGATTATTACGTATAGGACATTGTTTATCAGACCTATCGAGATAGATATTAGTATCAACAGGTGCTAAACATGAAGGGGGTATAAGGAAGACCTACCAAAAAACCAGAATGCGATCAACACCGAGCTTTCTGCGCCGTGAAATATGGCTTGCAGTCGTGCGCGATACATGGTCCAGGTGGAGGCGGGAGAGCCTGGGAGTGGAAGCATCCCTGATGATGACGACCTATTCATTGCTCTGGAGGAGGGGTGGAGGAGTGATGGAGATAGAGGTAGAGGTGCAGGTAGGATAACAAATGAGGTCAGTCGTCGTCATACCAGGATTACCTATGTTGCATCAAGGAGTCGAGTTGGGAGTAACATGTTATACATAAAGTGGGACGGGTGCCGCATAATAATGCACTGTACTTCATTCCTTCATGTCAAGCTGATAGTAGGTGGGAGGACAGGTTGAGGTTATACCGATAATCACATTGTCGTCGTCGTGGGATTGGTGTGCCTTGGCTGCAGCTTAGGGCAGGGGCCCATCGGCTGACCCTTCTTGTTTTGCTTGGGCGTGCAGCTGGGTTCTTGATGCCTGACCACACTGCCGAGACTCTATTTAGAGAGCTGAAGGAACCCAACGAGAAGGAGAAGATGGACGAGAGAGGTACCTGATTACAAATGTGAGGGTGATATGAATACGATCATGAACAGGGGAAACACCAGTCCGGTATCCGATGATGTGGTATGTACATACTTCCCTAGGTATACAAGCTAGGCCCCTCCACGCTTTCACGACTCAATACACCCCAGATCTAACTAGATCCGGTTACACGCGAGGCATTAGCCGCTCGGATCTGATTTAAGCTCAGACGCTAGAGCCCCCGGGGCGGCGCTAGCAGGGATCATACAGGGCCTTGCTGACGCTAAAGGCGGTGACGCTGGGAAGAGGAAAAGAAGGATGCGCGTGGTCAAAACGACTCCATACTCCGAACATCAACAGCCAAACTTCACCAACAAGACTTACCAACGCTGACTCCTTTCCCTTATTGTCACTCTCCACGTACACGCGCCTTTACTGTTGTGCCGAGATGGAGTGGTAGCGGCAAAAGGACATCGTTTGAGCCGGGGCAAACAATCAAACAAGCCTTTATATACACTTGTGTCAAAATCGAAGACATTATGGATCCAAGACAGTCATCACAACACCCTTTTGCGCGCAATACGGCATCACCATATGGTCGCGCCCCTTTCCCCCCATCTACGAGTCAATCATCATTCCCTCCAGCCTCGCATCCGCCGAATGCTCCATCTTATACCGACCATCAACGGCGACCATCAGACCCTCCATACTACAATCCTGCGAGGAGTTATGGCCAAGAAGGATCGCCACTAGCATCGGGCCATACAAGGCATCAGAGCACATCATCAGTCGGTCAGGGTACACCTGTGAATAGGGGAATGCCTCCTCCATCATCTCCTCAACAGCAAGGACCCCCACAATCACATCATTCTTATGTCCCTCCACCTCCTCGACCACCACCAGTATCTGTCGGCCTACCTTCGGCTTTTCCCTCCATTCGAGATCTGCCACCTCCAACTCGAACCCAGAGCAATGGAGGGAGTTCGATGTCTATTTCTTCGATGCTTGGAGGGCCTTCACGCGAGCCAGCATCTCAATATGCTTCTCCTATTGTGACATCGGCTCCTTCGAGTGCCACATATTCATCCCATCAGTCTCCACGAACGACTACCAGTGCTGCAGATTATGCACCATTTCGACGTCCACAAACCCCCGAACACCAAAGATCTTACGATTCTCGAGACAGGGCTAATTCAGCAGGATCACCGCCCGGGGTGGGCCATTATTCGACACCTGATGGTCGTCGATTTACTGGTCATCCATATGCGCGGCCTACGCCCGGGATGTCTCCGGTAGACGAAAGAAGGGATCAAACTGGCCGTGTGCAAAATGCACCCCCGCCTCGGCCAAACAGTCAGCCAAATGCATATCATGCTCCACCTTCACGTGTACCAGACCGTGCATCAATACAAACTGAAAGCCCATTTGGAAGGAGAGCGGATCAATACCCACGATCGGCAGAACCTCATAGGGGAGGTGACTATCCGAGACCTGCGTATGAGGAATGGCATGGCAATGCTCCCAATCATTACGATAGGGATAGGCAAGAAAGGGAAGCTCTAATACAGAGAGAGAGAGAGCTAAGGGACCGAGACTTGCGGGAGCGTGAGAGAGAGCGAGAGCGAGAGCGAGAGCGAGATCTACGCGAAAAAGAACTAAGAGACAGGGAAAGGGAAAGGGAGCAGCAACGAGAAAGGATGATTATGAATGAGCGAGCCTCCACCAGTCATGGTGAATATGCTCATCAAATTGGTCAAAGAACTACTCCATCTATATACAATCGTCCACCGGAAACACGCGAGCAACCTCCTTGGCAGCGTCCTGGGCCAGAGACATCGCATCGTGCTTTTGATCATTTCCCTACAGACCGTGCACAACCCCATCAAACTCCAGCCACAAGCACATATGACCACCCTGGGACATCTGCACCCCAGTATACAAGCCACTCAGCATATGCGCCAGGTGAGTCTAGGTATTCATCCACATCGCATCCCTCGTCGATACCCCCTCAGCATAGTTCTATCCCTACATCGCATTATGAGGCCTCAATTCAAGATCGCCAGCGTCTAGCTCAGCATCAAGCCCAGCAACTCCAACAGCAACAGCAACAACAGCAACAACTCCCACAACAGCAGCCAGTATACCCTGGGCCTCCTCCAAGTGGTCCATATCAACCCCAAGAATCGCCCATGAGGCCATTGGCAGAAGAATCGCAACAGATGCAGCAACAGAGAAGCTTTTTGGGCGTAGAGATTAACCGAAAAGGCCGACTCTCTCCCTTACCTCAAGCAGTACAGGGTGCTCAAGGCCAAATGGGTGGTCCCGCTGAAGTACCTGGTATTAAGAGTGAGTTTGGTAGGATGTTTTCCGGAATAGGAAGTGGGGTCGGTAGTGGATTGAACGTCGCAAGTCCAGTTTCAGCTGGTTCACAGCAACCTACGCCATTCTCCAATCCGGGACAAAGGCGCGAGGATCTAGAAGCTCTTTCGACCCTTAATTCACCGTTGGATAATAACGGCCACCAGATGGGCAGACCTTCTTCAAGAGGACGAAGAAGAAAGGTAAAGGAAGAAGATAGTAGAGGTGACGATGAGAGTAGCAATGGGAGAAATACGCCTAGTGGGCGCGGAAAACGTGCGAAAATGAGCCACCATCCCCATTATCGATACCAGTGAGTCTTCGTCCTCCTGTACCCTTGATTCCACTAATGGCATCTAACTAGTCACCGTCCCGATGGTCCTGACCTGGCTTCATCACCCTTGCAATCAGCCCTTACACCGTTTAAGAGTGTCAAGGGTTCTACTACACTTCCCTCCCCATTAGGCGAAGATGATAGTGCATTGCTGCACCATCATCACATCTCACGTCATCACCATCATGCAACACCCAAGCCTGCGCAACAAAACCCAATTCACCCTCTCTTCAAAACTATCGTCAAATCCGAAGAAGTGTTGGACTCAGTCAAACACCTACCGCGATATCATCTTGGTCATGGTTACTATACAGTTGATCTTAAGGAAATTGGACGTCGCCGCAACGCCCGGCAGTCATCACGTGGTTGGGTTAGCACTCCACGTCCCATTCCTAAATTCCGAGGCAAGGAGAACTGCACATACACAATCAAGGTTGACCGTGTACATTTAACTCCAGAATCCAGAGAAGAGATCACGCTTAGGAAATCGTTATGGGGCACGGATATTTATAGCGATGATTCCGATATTATTGCTGCTTGTATACATCAAGGCTGGTTTCGTGGCGAATGGAACAAGAATGTGGATGTCAGTCTCCTGGGTCTCGAGCTTGATGTAGGGACCAATGGTTTAGGGATCAGGGAGCATGGTCCCAAGGATTTCCTAGCAGCACCGCCTCCGAAAGGCCCCATGGATGTCCCTAAAGATCGCGATCTAGATGTGAACATCCTCATACTTCCAAGCCTCATTAAATATACCGATAGTACACGATTTGGTATTGCAAGTAGATTTTGGGAAGACCACGATGGCATGAGTTTCATGATCCAAAGCATACGTTGGATTGAAAGCGTCAGTACCCTGCGCCCTACAACTGGTGCGGGAAGAAGAGCTTCGATGGACCGGCATCTCAGAGAACGGCTTGCTACAATAAACAGTTCCAGAACCTCGAGTGCTGTTGCAATGGACGAAAGCTTCGAGCGAGGTGGTAATCCGCTAGAAAACGGAGATATCAAAGCCGTTGGAACAAATAGTTGGTGGAAGGGACGGGATAAGGACAAGGAGACAGAGAAAGGGAAAGAGTCTGAGCCCCAGATCCCATCAACAGAAGCGGAAAGGGTTTCGGACGGCAGTATGGATGGTGATGGGGATAGGCCTATGGAGAGAGTGACTGGTAACACAGATCAGCCGATAGCAGAAGACAGGAGTCTAAGTATTGAGAAGCTGGCTGATGCTGCGATCGCGAATGGAGGTGTCCCCATATCTTCACATATTGTTAAGAATATGAGTGCTTCTATCAATGGAGAAGCAAGCAGCATCAACACTGCACCTGTGGTCGAAGCTGAGACCGTTTCAGCCCAAGAAACACCCACTGAGATTCCACCCGGGACTCCACCTCAGCAACAGGCTCGTCCAGCCCCTGAAAACGATGAAACGGCGGTAGCGGCAGCGGCAGCGTTAGGATCTTTGGCGTGAAAGGGGAATATTATTAGCGTTTTATATCTTTTAATAGAAGATGCTCTCTAGAGAGGTATTGGTGAGTTAATTAGAGATTCAGTATGTTAATTAGAATAAAACATTTTTAAATATACAATACATTTCAATCATTTCGATGTACACACTCAATTCCTTCGATCGCGATATAGAGCTCCTTTCTTGTCTGCAATTTCTAGCCTGAACCGTTGGTTTTGCTGCATTTTAAATGTTTTAGGTTTACTTCACATGAGATATATAGGGCTTAGAAATTCAGATCTGTTTAAGTTCATTGAAATGCCGAGAACTCCACTTCGAGATTAGAGCTATCTCAATTTGAAAAATATTGTTTACTATATTTTGAGTATCTATGATAAAACAACTCATTACTGAGGGTTCACAGATACCTATCTGGTCACCTGACCCTAGCCTCGCGACCGCTGACTCAGCAGCCTTGTATTTAAATCGAATCACAATTGCCAGAAATAAGGCATTATCAGGTTTATATATATACTCAGCAATACTGCAATGCCACGATTATGTCTTGTCTGTTCATAAAGCCAAATCTCCAAGAGGCAGCCCGGAAAGAAGCCCAGATGTACCAACATATTAAGGCTAGTTCCAGAGTACTACGCTTGCGTTGTCTCGTGCAAACCTCCTTGGACCACGCAGTCAACATTAACGACCCTCGTGGTCTTGCATCGATCTCGAGGCCTTGCCCTTTCTGGCTGAGGTCATGGCGTCCGAAGGACGAATTGCTCGGACGTTGGAGGTCTCTCGCCAGAAACGCTGGGAATGTTACGAAGTATAAGGGGGTCGCGGTTCACAAGGCCAAGCAACCCCTCCCTACGAAGCACCGGCCTTTCATCTTGTACGACCCGCAAGGCTGTCAGGAACGGACACTCGCTTTCTCCACAGCATAGCCTTGCCCATCGGCCGAGACTTGCATCTTGACACACACCATTGGGCCCTTCGTGCTCAAGGTTTTAAGTTTGCGGGCTGATTTCGGACCGGGGGCCTTCGTACCGCCCCGTACCGCATACCCATGGTTTCCACTCCATCCTAGCTATTTTAGGATCCCCATGCGAGCGCCAGTATCGATTATACTACCCATGAAACCCGCATGAAGCTTCACAACCTGCACTATTTGTCAAATATAAAGATCTTCTTCCTCCCCACCCAGCTACCCTCAAGCACCCAAGCACCCAAGCATCCAAACCCCACAACCGCACTTTAGTTTGGCACATCCCCCGCATCTCCACATTCGCACTTCCACCCTCATTAAAAAACCCATTCACCATGTCTCAAACCCTCAACATTCCCCCCGAACGAAGCCTCGCAACCAAACGCTCGATCATCTCCTTCACGGAGTTGAAGATGGACCCGGCGTGCGAGCTGGATGAGAAGAAGATGATCGATGGCAATGCCGCGGCTGTGCCTTTGCCTGCCGCGGTCGTGGACCAGATTAAAAAGTTTGTCAAGTCGATTTTCGTGCTGGATAGTATTCGATGAGTGCCCTGGTGGGAGAGCGGGCATGTAAGGGATATTTATCCGCTATTGGATCAGGGGATTTGTTAGGAAACATAGAAACCAGCAAGGCGTTTTGAAGTTTGGGTTTGTTTTTATCTTTGCTTTATCTATAGATGAGATAGAATAATAAAATAAATACTTACGACTGAAATGCAATGGCACAAAATTGTTCTGTTTTCTGTTTTTGGTATTTGTGAGGATGTAATTGTCAACTTTTATTGCCTGGTAAGTATTGAAAAACATGAAAATATTAAAGTTTCACTAAGAAATTAACTAGAAGATCTATTTCAAAAAAGAAAAAAAGAGAAAAAAAGAAAAAAAGAAAAACTATCAATACTAAAACAATATATAGTTCCCCCTGGATGTTAGGAAAAACTCCCCCGTCAATAACGCTCAATCATCTCTATCATTCACCCTCCTGAAGCTACGGGTAATCTCTCGTCGTAACCGCCTGGTGCGCTGCCTTGGATCTCCAAATCGCGCTCCTCAGCTTGGTAGAATGTAAACATATGTGTCTCCTTGAAGCGCTTGAGCGAGCCCGGTTTGCGCGACCACTTGGCATTGACCTTGACCTTGACCTTGATCTTGACCTTGACCTTGGGATGGTACGGCGAGTGGTACGACGTCAACACGAATGCGATTAGGCTCGGTCGTTGCTCAGGTCGTTATAGAAATCCCCCACACATATCAAGGCGATGTGTATCGAGGCGATGGGTTCGCTAGAATATTGGGAGATGTTTACCAAAACTTTTGTATTTATCTTAGCATAAGAGTACCTTGAAATCTATTTACCAATCAATCATCGCAGGATCTGATAGCCATGGCTACCAACGCCCCCAGTTAACCAGGAATCTTGACCGAGTTTTTCTTTTTCTTTCGGGAGTTCCTCCCTGAGATTCGCGAGATGATCTGGGCGCTCACTACTAAGCAAGGATGAGTTATTGAAGTATATCATAAATACCTCATCGGAAGTGGCCTGCCTGTCGACGATCTGGAGGATAAATTCCATCTTCGCACCGAGTTCCAAGTCCCTCCGGTATTGCAATTTAACATGGAATCCCGGAGCGTGGTTAAGAAGCATTACTTACATATGTTTGGTTCGCAATTGCGGGTGGGCGATGAGCTTTGACCTTTGTACTTCAGCGTTAACTCTGACTTCCTCTATCTTTTCGGCAGTGAGACATTTGGTCAATTTATGGGCACGTTTGAGGAGACCGTAGATGGAGTCATGTAGAAGCAGACTTTGGAGCGTAGGTTGAAATATCTGCCGCTGGAGATAAGACCGAAGAATGGGGGATGGAGAGACAACCAGAGTTCCTAACACTCAATTGGCTCATCTTTTCATATCTCACTTGCCTTGATCGTCAGTTTGACCGCCCTAATACATTCCTCATTAAGTCCTTCCTTCACCAAATCTGGCTTCGATGAGCAGCAGATGCTGGAATTTCCTACTTCAAGCACCATAAGGTTAGCTGGATGAATAGATAGGAAGAAAATATGGATGAAGAAATCAAGTACAGACAAGAGGTAAGGACCATCACGTCAGTATAATTTCTTGGTACATTAGCTGATCTATCTCAAGATGGCCACAAGCTCTGCTACCGCCACCATACATATACCACCAATCTTCGACATTCCAGGTACTCGTATATCTTCAACAATGCCGGATTCCGCATCTAAGATACCTCGGAGTAATTGGTGGAATGGGAATATTGGAGTGGGGAGCCGGTTATCTATCCTCTGGATTTGGTGATAATGGCATATGTATCGAGTTTAAGATACTGGCAAGTTGATTCTAAATCAGCGAGATGATCTTCAAGATTGTCTTACAAACAGCAATAGATTTTATATATTGAGTAATAGTCCCCTAATGCTTCATGACTGAGTACTTTCTATATTCTTAGAATCGAGATTCTTCCATAAAAATAAAGTCTTTAGGATATAATTAAGCCCCAACAAACCTTAATATTATATATAATTATCGAGTCGTCCCTGCAAAATTGAATATTATTTCGAATCATGCGCATAGCAACGTGACGTGGTTATTGGCTAAAGTTTGCGATGTGGCCGTTTGTCAACGCCCTGTACCCAAGGCCAAAATCTCGCATAGTTCACATATTTAGAACAAACTTTTGAAGCAAAAGTCGCTGCTACTGCTACCCTCATTTAAAATTCGATCATCATGGCCTAAAATTCTAGGAATTCCTCGAGAGAGACGTAACAAAGTCCTTGCCCGTCTCGTATGTGTTCTTTTTTCGAGAGTTCATCACTTCCTTCTATATGCCGCACCTATCTCAATATTAGAAGAACGACTGTGCAGGGCCCTTGTAATTAAATACGTTTCGACATGGCTCAAGAGTCTATTAAGTTCTTCGAAATCCATTACTGCCCTAAAGGGAAACCGTATCTAACAAAAAGCCAAGATGTAGCTGTTCCTGGCCACGAAAAGTCTCCTGAAACTACAACCACAATACTTGAATAGATATGGCTTCAGGCTTTACCAGAACTCCGAATTGTGATTCTATATTTCGCAGATAAGTATGAGAGTAATTCCTGTTATTTACGACTAGAAGTATTTTAGTGCGAGTAAGAATCAAGTGCCTTTGCAAAGTGTATATTGAGTCTAGGGCTAGAAGGGAATCAAGTGGGAGCACCGCTTTATACCCAAAGGGGTGCCTCCAGTGAATCCTACTGATTTACAGCTAGCCCATGTGGATCCTCCAGATTCACCAATAAAGCCCAAAGGGGCAATAAGTGAGGCTATTCCCACTTATGCCCCGACATTGACCCATTGTACTCCCATGGCCGAAATTGACCCATATGACTCATATATATATTCCCACAGTCCTAAACCTACAGATACCTAAGTCGATGTGTCGTGAGTTTTTTTTCGAGGCCCGTCACCCGGACAATTTCCATAAAGTGTGATCTACGGCTTTCACTTCATCGTCTGCCCAATATATATCTGTAGGATATCCTACACAAATATGCTCGCAAATGGTGTTTGAAATGCTTTTAATAACCTGCTCACAGTGGGGTATATCTGCTTTGCCTTTCAGTCCAACATAGAACCCTGCTATTAAGAGCCACGGAGTATGCTGTCTCATACTTCTGGAACTTGAGAAATTCTATCAGCCCAACGAATCCTAATATGTTGAATAAAGTAAATAGCTTACTCAACTTCAATATAAGCGGCACGTTTCGTTAAATAATCTCGAGTATCGTCGGGGAAACGTGAATTTGGTGTTTAATCGTGATTTCGATCTACATGCTCTCTTTACCGGCTTTTCCTCGGGAATGTAGCCTAATTCACAAACTTGGAACAACTTCTTGAACCAAAACTCTTGAAATACTTTCTTACAACTAATAACCCAGTTTCTTAAAATTTGGGGTAGCTTGAATTAGCTACATCAAATCTCTCACTGAGTGCCCACAAAGTACTCGAAACCAACGTCAACAGAAAAGCCCAAGCAGATCCTTCTGCCCTTCAGCTTTTACAAGATGGTTTTCCAAGCTGGTAAGTCCTGAATATTGTATATAATCTGGTACCATATCACATCTAACAGTAAAAGTGGAAGCCTCAGAAGAAGAAACCAGAATGGTAGCAGTTATTACCGAAGAATTTACACTCTTCCCAAATCTTCCATTCGAACTCAGAGCGAAGATCTGGAATGGTGCACTGCCGGAACCACAATCTGTCATTCTAGATGAAGACAATATACCACCAGTATTTACTGATGGTGTCTTACAACATTGGTGGCTGCCTCGGTGCAAGGCTCACTGCAAATTTCCGACCATACTCCATGTCAACCAAGAGTCCCGAGCAGAGGCCTTGCGATCATACCGTCCTGCTTTTGGAGCTTTATTGAAAGACAAACCTGTCTTCTTCAACTTTTTGAAGGATAGAATCATCATCAACGGTGCAGAAGCAATCGAATCGTTCAGAGATGGATTGTGGAATATCAATTCCCCGGATCTTGACCAAGATGCAGACGATCTTCGCTTTATTTGCATTCAACTTCGGATATTGAAGAATTATGCATCGAACTACGCTCCTGTTACTGAAGTTAATGAGGCAAAGACCAAGTTGTGTAAGGAGATTCTGATGGTCTCTGGGAAGCGAGAGCGAGTTGGAGATGAGCCAGATGTGACTGAAGTTGGTGAGAGTCTCGGTAAACTGGGACTTCTGCTACTGGATTATATTTAACGGACTTGGAGATCTGGGTGAGAAGATGGCGGTAATTACAATCCTTCTATACATTAGCAAAGTTGACACATCTGACATATTTCTAGATCTTATTCAACCCGTCTGGTGGTTTGATCATTGCTGACTCTACCACGACCATGAATCCGACCCTCTTGAATTTCATCGATCCCGAAGTCACTCCCCGTCAATAGAAAGCTTTGTAAGAGCGACAAGGTTATGGTTCAAGGCAGGATGGGATAATGGTTCAATTGCTCCCCGTGTCGCTCATTCTCCAACAATTAGTATAATAGAAGTAAATTCATAAGCCTCGAGGATGATCCATTTGCTTTGGGATGACTTTAGTAAGCTTATGGTTCAGTTGTAAGACGAAGTAAAGCTTTTCCCAAACCCCACCCCACTTCATCGCCCCACCTCCTGCTCTAGATATAACCAATGCAGTTGATTTACAACAATAATTCCATTGTCCTCTATCGATCCATGATTATCTCTCTACTGCAGCACAATAAGTACCCATCAGCACCAGTAAACACTACATAAGCTTACTAAATATAGATCTAAGTGTGAATTGTAGTTTTCACAGAGACACTTTAAAGCAAAACTTCCATGCTAGTTCACAATTTATAAACAAACTATTGATCATGTCCTAATGATTGGAGCCTTATTCTATTAACCAGTGGCACTTGTAAGGTGTATATGTGTTGGTTCATAATAATATTACTCTATATCTCAAAAACTAAAAGCGAAGTTGGAATTTAACCTATTCAGAAGGCTTGCAAGAGAATAAATCTGAACACGTGAAGACCAACTCAGGCTTTGAATTTGCTGCCATTTTCTTTAGCGCGTCCCAATATTCTTCCCAACTCCACAACGCGTCGATCTAAGACCCAATTTCTTCACATTAAAATCCATCAACGTCGATCTACCGGAAAAATGTCATCAGATACCAGTAAGTGGTAACTGATCTTATGGAACTTGAGTAATAGCATTTCTAACCCAATTTCTAGACATGTCTGGCTCCCACATTCCAATCGATCACCCGGCCTCTAAACTGGCGCGACCATATCACCATATCGAGATCATCGATGGGGAGGGAGTTATTGTTCTCAACACCAAGGCCTACTTCGCTGCCCAGGAGCCTAGATTCCAATGCTTCTCCTTGCTTCCAGGTGAGATCAAGGCAAAGATCTGGAAGAAGTCAATGAAACCCCAGATTGTTACCATTTTGAGCAATGACCATGATGTATTCGAAAATGGGTCCTATATCGGAACTCAACATCGAGTCAAAGCCGAATATAAGGTGCCAGCTTTACTCCAGTATGTACCCCCCAGGAGATAAAGTCCTTCCTTTTTAATCACGCCTTGGGACTACGTACTCTAGAGATTTCAATAAAGAAGTATTTGCTAACTCCTCGTCTGTATAGCGTATGCAAGGAATCTCGAGCAGAAGGTCTCAAGGTGTATCGGCCAGTATTTGAGTGGTATACCGGTGGAACGCCTATCTTATTTGATTTTGCGCGGGATGAGCTTTTTATAAAAGATTCTGCTGCATTCTATTCATGGTTTGAGAGTGTCAAAGGTGCATCTCCAGACTGCGAAGATTTTAAGTCTCTCCGTTCCCTTACTATTGAAGATATGACGGATTACCACTGGAAACTACCATTCTTGGGTGACTGGTGGCACCTCGATCGTCTTACCATACACTATTTTGGAACCTGGGATAGATTTCTCTATGCGCAGACCTTCACTACGGCTTTGTATCCTAGTACCAAGGACTCGTTATCAGACACTATCAAGGTATTGTGGAAACGGTCACAAAAGGAAGAGATGGAAAGAGCGGCATTGTATTCGTATAGGGTCATTGGAACTTCCGAGCCCGAGCCCGCTACACTCCCAACACTTGAGATTTTGGACGAGTTTCGTGAGGGCCCCAAAAGCGAACAGGTAATTTTGGAACCATGAACACATTTTATCTAACTGACTTGCCCTTAGAGAAGCTTCATTGCAGGAATGAGAATCGCAGAAACCGCACGCGAGTTCACTTTTGGCCCGGACTATATCACACCTCAATCCTGGCCTCGCAACGAAGATCTATCAAACATTGACCCAGCACTACTGGGACTTTGATATTCGCTAGATTATCTACAAATGTTCTAGTGAGAGGAAGATCTGGTTGGCGACTGCAGCTGGGCGAATGTTTCTCTACATTGACAATGGCTGGTAGTTACTATTGATTTCTCTGGGCTGACTGGGGGTTAATATGGGTTTTCGTTTGGCAATGCACGGTGGAATGCTGGTATGTCAGTTCATAAGATCATGTATCTGGAGGAGCTAGCCCGTGGTATTGTCTTGCGGTCATATATCCTATGGTCTTGTGCCGTCTCTCTCTTAAGCTGCATAAGGTGAATTTTCTCAAGTCTTCGTGCTAGAACTGTTCCCCAGAGTGGGAACGCATCTTAATAAAGCCTGTCATCTTCATTTTTTCAGTGCCATGAGTTTATGACATGCTAGTGATCATTTTTTTCCAATCGTGTGGATGGTATTTATGGATAAGAGCAATTAGTAAAAGCTAAGATTTCCAGTGCTCAGTAATCTTTATTTGCTTACGCAAATTAGTCTCTCTGTATGAACCTTGCTCTTCTTTTACCATCATAGTCATTCTCATTTTGCACTCGCCATCCATCTCTCCCCCTACATACGTATTCTTTAACCACTACTAAGAAAGAATACATTGGGCGCATTTTACTACGAATGCTCTCATTGCTAGCTATTCTCAGATTATGCAAGAGCTGGCTTTAAGGATTTTGAGCCTGGCAAGAAGTAAAACATATATCCTCATTTTTTTCCCGATATATGGCTCATATATACACAAAAATTATCCCTTTTTCATTCTACATCTTTGATTGAACAGAATCCACCCCCCTATACTTAGCGTGGAATAACCGAGAAATTAAAATGCAGTTGTATTCCTGAAATAATGAGCGTTCCTTACTTATTGCCCTGCTTGAGCCATGGGCAGTGATATTTTATATTGTATTCATCATTTTCATTGCGAAGTTTTACGGGTCAGGCATTTATTTTAAGTCACGTGGACTTGCGGCATCACATGACTATTGCTGCCCACAATTTCTAGGTGACTCAACTCTCTGCCCAACAAGAGATCAACTCCGAAAGTGCATCGTATCAGTGATCATTCAATATTTTACGACATTTTTCCTGTTGCGTTTTCCCAAAGAGGCACGATATCGAAAGTTCAGCATCTCGCGGGCAGTACCTTGCAAGGCCCGTACGTACTCACTTCATTTCTGACTCTTCATCATGACTTCTAACATCTTCGATAGGCCAAGGTTTTGCTGAGTTGAGTTCATTCTTCAATTTCTTCTGACAGAACTTCTACAAGCAAGTCAACTATGTCACCATGTTGCGCAAAGCAGCCCAAAAATTCGCTATCAAGGCTGCCATCAAAACCTTCAAAGCTGACGACGAATTCATCTTGTTACCTGAAACTACCCGTCGAGCTTCGCCTAGCAATTTGGAAGCTTAAGAGGAGAAAAGTCCAAAAATCAATAACTGGGTGCTATTACTAGAGTAATTAAGCGCTATGTTCGAAATATGAGGGGCTCAGCAGGGGTTGGACGTTATATATTGCTATATGAGCTCTTTATATAAATTATAGTTTCAAAATTTTCGTTCGTAAAAAATAAAAATTTTAAATATTTTTTTTAAATAAATTTAAGTTTTTAATATAAAATAAATAAATTCTTAATTTATTTATTATTTAATTTGCTTTAATTTTTTAATATTTTTTTATAAAGCAGATTTTAATTTTTTAATTTAAAAATTTGAATTTTAGGTTACGTAAGCTTAAAAATTTTTAAGCTTACGTAATTTTTTCCCTTAACAAATTTAAAAATTAAAAATTTTTTTATTTTTTTTTTTTTTTAAATTTTAAAATTTGTTTTTTAATTTTTTAATTTAAATTTAGGGCTTTTAATATTTCGACGCTCGAAATTTATATTAGCCAACTTTTTGATTTATATTTAAGCTATTTTGTTAATTAAAAAAAAAGCTAGCTTTTTTAGACGCAAAAAAAAAAAAATATATTGCTGCTTATAATTTCGATAAAAAAATTAAAAATAAATTTTAATAAATAAAATTAAAAAAAATTTTTTAATAAAAAAATTATAATCGAAAAAATTATGCTATTAAAAAAATTTATTTGTAAGAGCACCCCAGCCGATTGGGCAATTAATACAAAAGCAAATTTATTTATAATTAATTAATTTTATTTATTTAAAAAATTAAAATTAATATTTAAAATTTATATTGTGGCAGGGGAATTGCCCCTTGCCTCATTATAAGCGAAATTAGATAAGACTAAAATGTTACAAAAATCTTTATCTTAATATTTATATCTAAGAAAAAAAAGCTTTTCTTAAAAGAAAATAAATATAAACATATAAAAAAAAAATAAAAAACCATGCTAACAAAATCGAATATTTAGTTACAATAATAAATTAATAAAATCAATATTAGAGACAATCTTATTTATATATTTTAACAATTATTTTCAAGCTTAATTATTAAAAATTATTTTAGGCCTCGAGTCGCAGCTCTTGGTTTTATCATACCCCGCCTTAAAACCTATCGCTAATATAAAAAAACATTTCCTTTTTTATATTTTTTTTTGGTAACTTATGCAAAATATTTGAATACTTTGTTATTTAATTTTTTTTCTTGCAGTTAAGTGGTTAAAGCGAAAAAATATTTATAAAAAAAACTATTATTAAGTAATAATAATTTAAGAAATAAAAAAAAAAATATATAAAATTTGAAAATATATTATATTAATTATATATATTAAATTAAAAACAGCATTATTAAAAAAAGCGATAAATTGCTAAATTAGCAAAAAAAAAAAAAATTAAAAAAAAATAAATAATACGCTTGGACGCATATTAATAGATTTAAAAAATTAAGCTAGGTTTTAATATAAGCTTAGAATTAGCAATAGTTTTCAAAATAGCAAATATAAAAATAAAGAAACGGTAAGCAATTAATACACCAACGAAATTAAAAAAATTTTTATTTTAAAAAAAAAATTTAAAAAAACAAATATTAAGAAAAACCATAACCGAAATCGGCAAAATAAAATAATATCAAAAAAAAACTTAACAAAATTTTAGCTTTTTTATTATTAATTAAAAAAAAAAAAAAAGAATTAATAGGGCTCTTATTTTAATATTATCGATTCTTAAAAAGAAAATTCTTGGGATCCTAGTTTTAATTTTGCTAATTTTAATAATAGATTTAAAGCTATTAATTTTAGCTTGCCGTGCTATCTTATCTATTAAAATTTTATAAATAAAATGCGCTAGTACCCCGAGAAATAAAAAAAACCTTTTTTTTAAACGAACAAAAATTAATATTAATATTTGAAATATTAAAATAAAAAATTAAAAAAAAATTAAAATTTTCGTTTTGATATTTACGGCAACGAAAGATTATATTAAAATATATATTAAAAAAAAAAACAAAAAGAAAAGCAAACAATAAATTAGTTATCGATATTTTTTAAGCGCAAATATTTAAAAAATTTATTATTATTAAAATTTGTAGCCAAAATTTTATATTAAAACGTTTTAATATTTTTAGCATATTTATTAAAAAAATTTAGCTTAGCAAATATTCCTTTAGAAATTTTATTAATTTATTCAATATTTAATTATAATATTTTTAAAAATAGCTTAAATTTTAAAAACCTAAAAAAATAATTTAAAAAAAAAATATTAGGATCCGGCAATTATAATTCATTAATCGAAATATTAATGAAAAAATAATCTTAAATAGCTATAGTTTATGCAATCCTATTTATTATTAATAAGAAAATTTTTTATTTTAATAAAAAAAAATATTTTAGCATTTTTAAAAAATTAGGATTTTTTTATAGCGAATTATAAACTTATTAAGAAAACCAAATATAAAAAAAATTTTTAATATATAAATAAACCTTATGCAAAATTTATTTAATTATTTTCTGCTTACGTTGCGAACCCATATAACAAGGCTAGCTTTTATTAAAAAAATAAAAACTAAATATATTTAATAAAATATAAAATTTTTTAAAAAAACTAAAATATTTTTAAAAATATTTTTTAAATTAGCCGCTTAAAAAAATATTAAATTTTGAAAATTTCTTAATTAGTTTTATTAACTTTTCCAAAATTTAATTAATAAAAAAAAAATTAAGCTTTTTGAATAAAAATTTTAAAGTTTTTTGAAAAGCTTTCTAAAAATTTTAAAAAAAAAATTATTATTAAATGCATTTTTATAAAAATAAATATAAGCAAACGTGCTACTTGGAACTATAATATAATAAAAAAAATTATATTAAAATAAAAACAAATAAAGCGCTTTATATAAATAATTAAAAAGCCAACCCCGGGAAATAAGCAGATTTAAAAAAATATTATAAAAAAAATAATTTATTAATAAATTTAGCTTATGGAATTAATAAAAAATTTTTTAATTCCTATGCCAATAATATATAATGCTAACGCCAACGATTACAAATTTAAAAGCTATTATTTTAAGGCTTATAATTTTTTTATGCAACAAAATAAATTTTTTTAATAAGCATTAAGCTTAATTAAAAATTTTTATTAAAATTTTTATATATTTTTTTTTATTAAATAAAAAATAAAAAAAAATAAAAAAATAAAAAAAATGTTGGTAGTACCCGCTGGCACTACACTCGTGTTAGATCCAAGGCACTTGCTGGTGCTTATTATAGTACTCGCTAGTACTATTATCGATAATAAAATAAATAGAATTAAATAAGTAATCTTTATATAAAGTATTAATAAACGTTAACCTGTGGCACAAACTTACCAATCACAATATATATTAGTTAGCTATACTTAAATTAAATTGTTTTGTTTTTTTTATAAAATTATTTATATAATATATATATTTCTAATCGAAATCTTGTACGAAACCTGGATTTCGATTTCGTATATTTCTAACTATTTGCTTAATTTTTAAGTATAGCCTAGAACGTTTCGTATAAAGCATTCGATATATAAATCTAATTTTATTCGAGGCTTCGTACAAAATATTAAGTTCCGGTGTTAAATATTAATATTCTAATACTGGCAACTTTTTCTTTTCGTACGAAGCGTATTTTATATTATTTTGGCAAACATATTCTTAAGGAAGCGTACAGCGTTGAATGCCGTAGCTTCGTCGATAATATATAATATGGGCTTATTATCGAAATATATAATATTGGCAATAATTAAAAAATTGAAAACGACGTCGTTCTTTACAATAAATTTAAATCGTCTTGGTGCTTTAGCATGCAATTAATATTATTTGCAAAATTTAATCAAATAATTTATCGTATAATTATTAATATTATTATAACCTGCTCGCTCGAGCAATTTAAAAAGATGCCGTACCAATAAATGTTCGAATCGTTTATGCAACTGGCATAGTTCTGGCTCGGTTAAATAACTAAATGCAATAGTTTTTTTTTTCTAATTTAATAATATTTAAAAATATTTTTACTTTTGTATAACTAATATAATGATTTTTTCTTGGATTAGAATATTAGCTAAATTATTAAGCTTAACTTAAAGCCTATTTATGTTCTAAATATATATTAAAAATAAAGTATTAGCGATAATAACGTAAAAAATAATAGGTTCGATCGGGGTTTATATAATTATTATTTTTAAAAAATTAGCAAATTTTTTTTTCAAATTGGATTTTATAGTTTTTTGACGCCGTACGATCCAATATTATCGATAAATTTAATTTTTTTAAAGCTAAAAATTGGGGCTTGCCGGCCGTCGAAATATCGAACGCTTCGCTATCAAGCATTATGCTCTGGAATTCGTTCGAGAAATAGCAATTTTTAAATAAAAAAATATTGGCCCCTATAGCCGTGCTTTGCTTAAATATATTTTGTTTTGTTAGAATATGCTTTACGCTTTGGTTTATAAATATTATCAAGGTTTTCGATTTATTAATTTTTTTTTATTTTGGTTAAATATTGCTTTTTATATAAAAGTTCATCGATATCTAAAGCCGAAATATAATATATATAACTCGTCGCAGGCGAATCTTCGTACAAGGCGTTATCTTATATTTCGGGATCGAAATTTATATTATAATTCGCTAAAAATTAAATAAAATATTTTTTATTAATTTTTGCTTCGGCGATAAATTAATTTTTGAAGCGCTTATAAGCTTTGTTCTGTTTTTTTTTGATATGCTTGCTTAACCAGCATTTTATTTCGCTATAAACATAGTATTTTTTAACGAAAATATGCATATAATTGTTTGTACAAAAAAATTATTTAGTTTTCTTAATTTTCTAAATAAATTTTTCAAATTTTTTAGAAAAAAAATATTTTTTTTGCTTTTCGTATATTTGGTCGATCCAGAACTAATTAAATAATTTGATTTATGCTGGTTTTTAAACAAAAATTAATTTTTTTTTGGTTCGTACGGCCGTTTCAATAGCAGATTATAGGTTGGTATATAGCTTTTCGAAGGTTGGCGTAGGTTTATATAAAGCAAAATTGCATTTCTTAATATTTCGGCAGGCGTTTAAAACTTAATTTTGAAAATTGTGCTCGTATTAATATTTATGGCTTAATTTACGTTGGGTCGTACGAAGCTTATTAAATATAATTTTTAAATATTTTAATTTAAATTTATTTAGGTTTTTTTAAATTGTTTAGCTTAACGTTATTTTTCGCTATTTAGTTAGATATTTTTGCCGGTTTTTCTTGGTTTCAAAATATATTTTAATTATTTTTATTATTTTAAAAAATTTGTACAATTTTTCCGCAATTTTATTATAATAGAACTCGGCGATTCGTCTTTTAAAAATAATTAAAAAAAATTATGTAATATAGTTTTTTTGGTAGCCCGATCTTGGAATAGCAATTGTAAAATATTATAAGCTTAATATTTAAGATATCGTACTGTTCGCTTTTATATTTTTTAATATTGTGGCTATAAATCTTAAATAAATTGTTTAAAACTTTAGGATTTCCGACCTAATGCTCGGCTGGGGATTGCCGAGCAAACTATGCCATAACCAAATATAGGGATATAAAAAATCGTTCGTACGGCTATATTAATTATTTAATTAGTAACGGGGATTAAATTAAAGATTTAAATATTAGGATATTCGAAATAAATATAGGAATATAAGAATGATTCGTACGATCCTTAATTAATGCTACTAAATATTAAAATCCGGGCTATAATTAAAAAATTTAAAAATATAAATTTATATTTTAATTTCAAACTTTTTCAATTTCGCCAAAAATTTATATATATTGTTTGATTTTTTTTAATAATTTTTAAGCAATTTTTGTGTACGAGATGCTTCTAGCTTAATGCTATATTTATACTTCGTAAATTAATAGATACGTACGAAGCCTTTTAAAAAAAAAAACAATAAACAAAAGCTTATAGCTTAATTGTTTATTTTTTAAAGCATTTATAAAATTTTTTTTTATAATAAAAAATCCGTTTACGTAATATTTTTTTATCGTATAAAGCTTAATATAATATAAATATTTATATGCTTTTCGATATGCATTGCTACGTTAGTTAAATTTAAATTTTTTGTTTATAATATAAAATTAAAAAAAAAATTCGTTTAATTATAATAAAATTATTTTCGTACGAGGGAAAAAGAATAAATAAATATATAATTGTTTTTTTGGCCTATATACGGTTCGGTCCTAATTATTTTGTAATAAAAAACCAGCGATTAGTTAATTATTAATTAATATTAATAATATCCGCTGGCACTATATTTATATTGGATCCAAAGCATTTGCTGGTGCTTATCACAATATTTGCTGGTATTATTACCGGTAATAAAGTAAATAAAATCAAGTAAATAATCTTTGTACGAAATGCTAATAAACGTTAATTTATAGCACGAACTTATTAATTATAATATATATCAATTAGTTATGCTTAAATTAAATTATTTTGTTTTTTTTATAAGATTATTTACGTAATATATATATTTCTAATTAAAATCTTATATAAAACCTAAATTTTGGTTTCGCACATTTCTAACTATTTGCTCGGCCTTTAAGCATGGCCTAGAACATTTTATATAAAGCATTCGATATATAAATCTAATTTTTTTTCTTTTTACCCAAGGCTTCGTACGGAACATCGAGTTCCGGTGTCAAATACCAATATCCTAACAAAAAAAAAACTTTTAGAAATTAATCGATTAGCGAAAAAATTAAAAAAATTAAATATTAATTATATAATAGCACGCCTGGAAAAGCTAAAAAAAAAATTTAATGCATTAAGTTCAAGCTAAAGAAAAATATAATAAATATTGATTTTCTATTTAAAATTTAAATTTTTTATTTCAAAAATTAATAGTTAATATTAATGCAATATATGCGAATCGAAAAAATAAAAAATAACCCAAAAAAATTTTGTTATAAATATAAAAATAAAAATTTGCAAATTGAAAAAAAGCTTAATTTGGAAAAAATAAATTATTTGCATATAAATAAATATTTTGATATTATTTAATATTGCGAACGTGAATGCATTTACAAAAGTAATAAAAATTAATAATGCTTAAATTTTTATAACCTTGGATATAGGGCATACCAATTGCGCTTAAATCGAAATTTTTTATAAATTAAATAAATAAAAAATTAAATTGCTGCTTCGATATGGGATCCAGCTAGGATAAAACGAGAAAAGCAAATTTATTTCGAGGGCAAGCTTGCTATGTTAAAAACGGATGCTTAGAAAGCATAGCAAAATTTTTAATTTATTAACCCGGTTGGCCAATTTTTTTATTAATATAATTATTAAAAAATTTAAAAGCTAAGGGCCATTGGATTAAGCAATTAGCTTAATAAAAATTATAAAAAATAAAAGCGACCTAAGTTCGTTCTATAAAGAGTTTTTGCCGGTTTCTTATTTTAAAAAAAAAATTAATAATATTAATGCGATAATAAAAAAAAAAAAAAATTAGCAAAACTGCAGCCAAAAAAGCCAAATATAAAAAAGCGAAAATTCTAAATATATTAAAAAAACTTAAAGCATTAAAAAGGCAAGTGGCAATTAAAAAAAAAATTTTTAGGTTAAGCAATAAAAAAGATATTTAAAGCAATATTTTTAATATAGATATAAATAATAAAAATATTAATAAGCGAAACCCATAGGAAGGATTTGAAGAAAATAAATTTGAAAATAATAAAAAAGAATTTTATGCCAGGAACAAAAAAAAAACTTCGAAATATTATTAAAAAAAAAAAAAAAATTAATTTCGGTTAAATTTTTAAAGCAACGAAAAATTTCTATTATTTATTCGGTTTTTAAGAAAATGAAGGCAATAGCTAAAGAGCTGGAAACTTTTATCCCAATAGGATCTTTGGTATTATAGCTTAAAAAAAATATAAGTTATTAATTCGAATTTTTTACAGCGTCTAAGGCAATTAAAAAAAAAAATAAAAAATAAAATTAAGTTTTTTTATTTTTTCGGTTACTAAAATAAAATTTGAATTAAAAAATTAAAAAAAAGCCGATGCCTGCTTATTATATAGGAAGGGTTAACGCCTTAAAAAAAGTAATGCTTACCCAAAAGAAAAAGGCAATACTTATATATATAGGAAAAATATGTGCTTTAGTAAAGCTAAACTTTACTTAACGCTTTAATTAAAAAATGCTAATAATTGTTGAGAAGTTAGGGCAGATTAGGTAATACGCGAGTCAAGGATTTATTTATTGCATGCTAAAAGCTTGGATTCATTTAAGAAAAATATAAAAAAATCCTACTTTTTACGAACGAAAATCCTGGAACTAAAATTTAATTAAAGTTTCTATAGTTTAATTTATAATATCTAATTTTATTAAGCTTTCTATTTCCAAGAGGTTATAAGCCCGATACGCATTAAATATAACTTTTTTTGCTGAAACAAAACCGAACAAATAAATCGAACAAGCAATTATACGAATCAAAAAATCTCCAAAAAAAAGTTTTTATTAACCGAACGAACCGAACGAAGCCAAAATTTCCAAAGGAAGCTTTGTATAAACCGAACGAATTAATTAAACAAAATTAAAGTTTCCAAAAAAAGCTTTATATAAATCGAACGAATCGAACAAAAATAAAAATTTTTAAAAAAAGCTTTATATATATTAAAGTTAAATAGGATCCAAAGAAAGCTATTTGCAAAGTAATAAAACGAATATAATTTTTATATATATTAAATCATTAACAAATTAAAATATTACGCGTCAATTTATATAAAATATAAAATAGGAAAAAATAACAAATATTTGCCAACGCTTATAAGAAATAATTATAAAAATTGGTTTTGTTAAGCGAAAATAAAAATTAAAAACAAAAAAATATTTTATATTATCGAAATAATTAAGATTAAATTTATATAAATTTAGCGAAAAGAAAATATTAAATTATTAGCAAATATATTATTTATATTTGCAAATAATATTAATAAAATTGCCGATGTTACTAACCAATTCAAATAACTTGGCGAATCATGAAATTTGGAAAAAGCAAAGATATAAAATTAAAATAATATTAAAGCAATCGAAATAATTATTAAAGAATTAGGAAAAAATAACGCAGTTTTGATTAACGAATATAAGATTGCTTTTGCTGTTTAAATTTAATTTAAATTAAAATATAAGGCAATAAATTTAATTATTGCCAATTAATATATAATTAATATTTAGAACTTTATATTTAATAAAAATATAAAAATTAATAAATTATAAAGCAAGCTTAAGAAATATCGACGGAAACTAATTGCGGCCAATAACATAATAAAAAATGCTTATTTAAATAAGGCATTTTTATTAATATTAATTTTCTTACTTTAAAAACAAAAGCATTATATTGCTATAATCGATAAATTTCTTACTTAATAATCGCTATTAATTAAAAAAAAAAATTAAAATTTTTTAAGAAAAAAAAAGCACAATTGCAAAATTTAAAAGTTGGAAATATTAATAAAAAAAAAAATATATAATAGCATGGCGTTAATATTAAATTATTTATTGCTATCCAAATTATGTTTTACGAAAGAAAAATAATGCATTTAATATTAGCATAATAAACGTAATATTTAAATGCTATTATTATAAATTTATTAAGCATTTTTGTAATCGATTACAAATATTAAGCCGCTAATAAAAAGTTTGCACGCAAACTATGCCTTAAAAACGAAAATAAAAATTATAAATCCAAATTTAAGTTTAGGGCTACAAATACCCGACGCTTAAAATTCGCATAACCAACTTTTCGATCTGCGTTTAAGCTATCTCGCCAGCTAAGAAAAAAGCTAGTTTTTTAACGCAAAAAAAAGAAATATATTGCTGCTTATAATTTCAATAATAAAATTAAAAACAATTTTAATAAGCAAAATTAAAAAAAAAAATTTTAATAAAAAAATTAATAATCAAGAAAATTATGCTATTAAAAAAATTTATTTGTAAAAGCACCCTAGTTAATTAAGCAATTAATATAAAAGCAAATTTATTTATAATTAATTCATTTTATTTATTTAGAAAACTAAGATTAATATTCAAAGTTTATATATAAATAAAAAAAAAAAAAGCTATATTTTCGATAGCAAAAAATAACATTGGTTAAGATTGCGAATAAAACCCTTTATTATTTAAATAATATGCTTTTTATTCCTAAATTAAATATTAATTTAATTTTAACGAAAAAGCTATGCAAAAGTAATTATTAAGAAATTTTTAATAAAAAAAATATTTGGATTATTAAGAAATATAAAAAAATCTTAATAGCAAAATAATTATATAGTTTCTATATTGTAAAATATATATTTAAAAAGTACCAAAACAAAATAATTGGAAAAGTAGCCTTTTTTATCAATTTTGCTTTAAGCAAACTTGCTTTGATCAAAGTTGCTTTTTTTAGAACTGCTTTAATCAAACTTACCTCGAGGATTATATAAGCAAATTAAGAAATACCAAGTTTGATTATTTTATTGCAATTATTTGAAAATAAAATACCTACACAAATAATTATAAATTTTGATATAGATAGCAATAACAATAATACAAAAGCAACAGAAAAAAAGAAATTAATATAATATTTTAAATATTATAAACGTTTTGCTTACCTTAAACCCGAGAAAATTTGTAATTTTTACAAAATAATAATATTTGAAAAAAAAATTAAGATTTTAAGCGATATTAATATTTATAATATATATGCTATTACAAAAATATAAAATAAAATTTTAAAAAAGCTAAGCATATAGCTGATAAAAATTTTAAAGCTTATATAATTCGACATTGCTGGGCTATTCCTATTAATAATTCGAAAAAACCAATATTTTCTATTAATAATTAATATTTATTTAAGAAAAAATTAGGTTTTTCCAATTAAGCATAAAAAAAAAAGCTAATTAAATACTTAAAAATTGAAAGATTAAAATAAAAAAATAAATAAAAAAAAAAAATTAAGCGTGCCCAATTAGATAATGCTTTAAAATTGCTAAAAATAACAAAGGAATAAAAAATTTGTTGAATTCTTATATTAGGGTCCCTAGTACCCGTAGAATATAGGGCCTAATACCCTGTAGCGAGCCTCGACTAGTACAGGGTAGCTAGCTTGTGGGTTACCCTATGGGCATAGGGTAAACCCACGTGCAAATTACCCTGTAGGCAGAGGGGGGCCCTCGGAGGGTGCCTCGGGAATTGACTTCAGGCAATTGAAGTGGCCCGTAGGATTAGGGCCTTAGGCTACCAGATTAGGGGCTTTAGGCTATCGGGTCGGTACCGAAATAGCCTGTTGGATTAGGCTACAAGGCCTGTAGGATTAGGGCCTTGGAGCCTGTTGGTTCAAGGATAGGGGCCCTAAAGGGTACTATAAAAATAGGGTCTATCCCACTGTAACTTAGCTTTTAAGTAATAATGTTGACACTGTTGCTTGCACCTATAATAGCCTATTCACAATAGGTTATGAGCCCGGAGCCGCTACTGCTACGCACTAAATTTTAAGTACATTACTCAAACAAATTAATTTTTTTAAATTAAAAAAAAAATTAATATTATAATTTAGTAATAAGTCTGTAAAATGCGAGATATGACAGAGTGAAAAAGCCATAATATATATATTCCCAAAATAAAATTAAAAGCTAAAAAGCTTTTTTAAAAATTTTATAATATATATATATATATATATTATAGTCTCGACTATATTATGCCTAAGGCAACAATAGCTAAGCGAGAACTGCCAGTGCAGATTTTAAATACCGCAGGTTAATAGTTATTAAATAAATCACCGTCTGCTCCAATCATGAACCAGATCTTTTGTGGTGTATGCTTTCTTTTTGCTTAGAACTCCCCTGGTATCTAAACTCAGAACTATCTCCTATCGCAATCCCTTATTGGATTATGTGCCACGGCAATACTTAGAGCCTCACATACGATGTCTACAGCTAGTCGTAATCGCACAATTTTCCTAACTCCGGCGGAGGACAATCGTATACGAACGACATTCAAAGACAAATTGAAGAAATGTCAGGACCTCGCAGGGAAGCCGCGAGTGTCCGGTGAGCCGGGATCTAGTCTAAATCAAGTGGCAACGGCCTCTCTGTTGTCAGACTTCTCCGCGGTACCTGAGCCTAGGCTGAAAACGATAAAGAGTTCAACAGACGCCATGATAACTTTTGCTGTGGGGAACCCGTATTTACCATGCACTGCCCAGTTAGAGGTTCTGCAGCCGATGAAACTGAGCGAGCTTCGTATGGATACGCATCATCGTGGCCGCGTGCTCACTGTCCGGCGGGTTGCCCCTGTTGTCAAGCTTGTGGCTTTATCCTGGACAATTGTCCAGGAAGATTCCTCTGGTGAGACGGAGCGGTTAGAGATATTCTTGCATAAGTCAAGCTTCGGCAAAGAAATCCTGGAGTTAGGGTCTATATTTCAGATTAAGGAACCTTACTTTACACTCAGTGACCAGGGTGACCCTACCCTTCGAATTGATCATCCATCGGATCTTGTAGTTAGTTTGGATCACCTCCCCACTGATAGCCCAAATCCTTCCGCCAAGGAAGTTGGTGATTCTAAAAGTCTAGATTCTGCCATATCTCGTATTGCTCTTACGGCAAAGACAGCCGAAGACTACAAAGAGGAAGGCAATACAGCCCTTAAGCAACAAGATCTCCAGCGGGCCTATACAAACTATACACAAGGGCTACAATTAGTCACAACTAACGGTTCAGCTAAAGAAAACTTAGTCCATGACCTCTTCCGAAACCGTGCCTATATAAACCTTACACTGGGTCGCCTTGACGAGGCAAAATCTGATGCACTGGCCTCTCTCACCGGTTTAGAAAACCAGCAACACAAAGAACTTGACAGTAAGGCCTACTTCCGTGCTGGCTGTGCGGCATATGAACTCGGCGAGTTCCGGGAAGCCAAATGTTTCTTTGAAGAGCAACAGAAGCTCAATCATGGTAATACAAATGCAACAGCCAGTCTACGGAAGATTGAAGTGCGCCTCCAAGAGCAAGCCACTGGCATGTACAACTTCAAGAAAATAAAGGCTGGCCTATTGATGGGGCGTCCACGAGTAGAGGCTACCAGCTTTACCAGTAATATCAATATTGGAGAGAGCCCTGGACGAGGCCGCGGCCTATTTGCATCCCGCAATCTGGAACCCGGTGATATTATTCTGTGCGAGAAGGCTTTTTGCGTTGTGTGGGGCCATGAAGATGAAGCATTAACAACTCTGACATATGATAACCGCGATGACAGGATAAGAGTTTTTCCTGCCGGCTTGTGCAGAATGATCGTGCAGAAGCTTCTGAATAATCCTTCGCAGGCTATGAAAGTCATGGACCTTTATGGCGACTATCGGGGTCTTGAAAAGAAGCTCATTATCGATGAAACCGGCCCAGTGATCGACACTTTTCAAGTCCACGATATTGTTACGCGGAATGCTTTTGGTCCGGGACCTGTGTATTCCAACGGTCGTTATGAAGACGAAGATGCTAGGAATGCTAGCACGGGACTTTGGATCTTGACCTCCTATGCAAATCATTCCTGTATCCCAAATGCGAAGAAAGAGAATATAGGTGATCTCATGATATTGCGCGCTTGTCGACCTGTCGCCGCTGGCGAAGAAATAACGCATAGCTATGATGAATCCAGCGACTACGACGCGAGGACTACAGCGTTGATGAATACATGGGGTTTTACATGTACCTGCGCGCTTTGTATTGCAGAGGAAGCAGATAGCGCAGTTTTGCGGAAGAAACGTCGGGATTTGGAGAGTGAGGCTAGTGCTTTGATAGAGAGGTCTGACGCCGTCAGAGTAGACAGACTCAGTATCTCAAAAGCAAAGCGCCTTGCCCGATCCATTGATGCTACCTACGATGATGAGAGGTACAAAGGCTTGCCTCGCATGGCGCATTTAAGAATCCAAAATTGGCTCGAGGAAGCGACTTCTCGGTAGGTCTCCAAAGGGCTGCTCAGAGATTGCTAAGTCACCATGTTTGCCATAACGGCTAGACGTACCCTTGATCCTTCCAATGATAGATATGATGTCGGTTTGAACTTAGGGCTCATATAATTGTGTTTTGGGGCAAGAGCGCCTGTCCACAATGTCGTTCATCTGAGGATCCTGATTTCTGCTTAGCAGCAGATCCGAGGACGTATAAAGATGATCAGTACAGGACCTATTAGTTTTATTGATATGGTTTTGCGCTTTTCTTTTGATTATTTATTGAATTTTAAAATGTCCAAAAAAGAAAACCTGCCTCGAAAATAGAAAATTGTTCCTTATACCCAATTAATGAATTTAATATAAGGTTTATTTACTTTTCCAGAAATATTTTGAAATACTAGAAGGTAGTGGTGTGTTATGTAAGTCAAAAATATCATTTTTGCTAACAGAGAAATTTTATAATTCCTTTTTTCTTTTCTAACAATGGCAAAAATCTAGAACGAATGACGTTGTAACTTATGGCTTCGCAAAAACATATTGGATGTGGTATTTACTTTCAGATAGTATCAGCTACCTCTACTTCAATTAATTGTGCGAATTAAATTGAGCTAACTCAATTGGGGACTTGTTGGACTTTTTATCCCTTAAGTCAGAATAGTAATTAAGTTCACTCTGACCCTTTAGGAGGGGCCTAGTATAACTATTTATAAGTAAAAGAATGACATGATCTGAATCATGATAAATGGGTGTGTTTCCCATAATAAATGAATGTGACCAAGTATGTGACATGCGTCCCTGACGGGAACTATTATTAATTATTATAACTATTAATACTATCTATAATAAATTAATTAATAATTACCGTCGGCCCGATGTGTCCACCTGAGCTCAAGCCTGACGTGGTCTAGTGGTTATATTGCTTTGAAATCAAAAAGTGCAGCATGGCACGCACTCGACTCAACTTTTATATATCGTCATTATTTGAAGCCAATTGAAAACTTTTAGCCTAAGCTCGAGGAACATATTTAATTACAAACTGACTTAGAAAGATAGCATTCAACTTTCTCTCGATGTCGGATCCAGTACGCCGGACCGTCCTTGTGACAGGAGCAAACGGATACATCGGAAATGCCGTAGCTCGAGCCTTCGTACGAGCCGGCTGGACAACTTACGGGCTTGTCCGTAGAGAATCAGCAATCTTACCTCTAGCGGCCGACGAAATCATCGCCCTCCTCGGCTCCCCAGCAGATACAGGCTTCCTCACGAGCCTCAACGAGCGTAATGTGGTTTTTGACGTCATTGTTTCCACCACGGAGCAGATAATGGATTACATTCCTCACTACAATGAGATTATCAGTCTTCTGCGCACAATCTCAAGGACCAATAATGCCACGGGGCTCAGGCCACTGGTCTTGTTCACCTCAGGGTGCAAAGACTATGGAATGATGGACAAGTTAGCAGATTCGGAGGACCTACAACCTCACACCGAAGAGTCGCCATTGAAACCCCCTTCTTGGGCCGCCAATCGAGCCAACTATGCTGCGAAGATCTTTGAGAATTCTGATCTGTTCGATAGTATTTTGCTACGCCCGACCAATGTATATGGCCTCAGTAGTAGCTTTTACAGCACCTTCTTCAAGATGGGTGCTGAAGCGAATATCAAAGGCGTCTTGGAGTTGACAGAGGACCCGAGAACAATCTTACATGCCATGCACGTGGATGATTGTGCTGAGGCATACGTAGCTTTGGCCGAGCATCCTGAGAGGAGCGTGGTGAAGGGACAATCCTATAATATCTCGGTAAGAGTCTCAGAAGCGGAAATTTTCGGGAGTTCTCGATCTCCAATGCTCCGCCAGCGTTAGAAGGCCACCCAATAACCATGTTTAGGGGTATCGATATGAGACGTTAGATGAGATTGCCAGAGCGCTGGTAAAAGAGTATGATATCAAAGGCGGCGTAAAATATTTACCCGTGGAGGAAACGCCCAGTAGTTCTGAGAAACTGATGATGAAAGTGCTAATAGGATTCTCGCAGTGGACTGGATCCGATAAGTTGAGGAGAGAAACAGGGTGGACAGATAAAAGACCACTGTTCTCAAAAGCGCTGCATCTGTATAGGCTTGCATATGAAGCTGCGGTAGTGCGTGGATATGAGGGTACCAGACTATTAAAGGCTCTGAAGGCACCCACGACGAGAAATAGCTGTCTGGAAAGCTGCTAAGTTAGCTTGGTATATATTGTGTTCTTTCACTGATATATGAATTGCTGTATTCATTTTAATCATCTCCAGAGCCAATAGAATGTAGTTATGGTCAGATGCTTAATTTTAGTTGGGGCTTTGCATCAAGTAATGTGCGAGGAAAATACCTCTAATTATTACTCCCAACAAACTTTTGTAAGGTAATAAGGTTGGTATCAAAGAAGAATTTATATATTTATATACTTATTTTAAAATAAAATACAAAATCAAGTAAGGCAGCTGTCTCCGAGACATTATTGCAGAGCATACAAAAAGAAACTCCATATGGCTGGGAGAACAGCATTGTAGGCTCTATTTGACATAGGCCTGTTATCCGTAACAGCGCTGAACCAGGAGACTTACTCGTCTTATTAGCATCTATTATCGTGTCACACTCGACGAATTAAATGTAAGAAAGCACCTTTTTTCATCTAGATTCGCTCTTTTGATAGTAACGGACCTTTGTAATACGGTGGTGCTATACGATTGTTTCAAACCCACTCGAAATGGGAGGCTTTGGCCCGTACTGCAGAGACAGATGATGATTAATATCAGAGAAACTAGCTCTTTGCAAGGAGCAATGGCTCTGCCGTCTAACAGTGGTTGTAATTTTGAGAAGTAGTTTCGTCGCTGCGGTGAAGGAAGCAAAGAAGAATTTTGTAACGATTGGTATACAGGTCGCTCTTTATTTGAGGAAATTTAGTTGCATATCAATATAAGCGCTCACTGGCCGAGGTCCTGCTAAAGGATTGGGGCACGCATCATATTAGAGTCGTTTAGTCGAGGAGTATAATGTCCCTAGGATATCTTTATTTAAATTAGCTATCCCCCCTTCCCATGAGCTTTAGACCATTATTAATATATATTCTTTTACCTACGACTTACCCTTACACACAGTTTATGTGATACGTCCCTAGAGTCAATCTCGAGACGGCGATCCATTTGCATCTGATTGAATCGTACTGGAGCCCTAGACCCATAGCTGAAGCTCAGGCTGTGGATTGCGTGCGTAGGATAAGGCAGTGGAGCGAATCTGTGGAGACGAGAGGTATAGGTAGGGGCACTATTGAGACAGTATGTTTCATTCATGCTAATCTCTAACTTTGTTCGACAGGCAGTATTCCTCATGAAATTAAAACTGACGAGAAGTGGTATATCCAATGTGTAGGAAGATAAACTGAGATTAATAAGCCGCTCCCTGAACTCAACCGCTGTTCGGCAAAGAATATTGACGATAAGCGGTGTAAGGTAAACCCTGATTTATAGTCTAGCGTGTGGTTTTGGTTTTGAGGGTGCTAATGAGATAAGTGTAGTAGACTCTGAAGAAGGCGTTGGGTGTATTAGGCCGCATGAAATGGTGGCTTTATAGCTTACGTTATCTGCCCAGGTAGGTCGCTGGATGGGAGCTATAAAATAACTATAATTGGAATGGTTAGAGAGGGAAGTTGGATGGTACCGAGGTCATTGACGATATACCGCCGTAGTATAATTAGTTGGCTACGCCCCAGCGACTGAAAAAATTGTTTAGATCATTTGCTTCTGGTAGTAAATAAATATACAATCATAGCTCCAATCTCCCCAACCCCCTCTCTTTCACCGCCGCTTGGATCTTTTCTTTAATCCCACCCAGCGCTTTGATCCATTCCCGTTTCCCTACTCCTTGACTATTCCTATTTCCCTCTTCCCCAACATCGTAAATATCTTCCTCCCTATTTTCGCCGCCATCTTCATCGACTAGCCATTGAATCCACCGCACCACACTTACTACTTTACTCATATTCCTCTCCTCAAGCACAACTCTACTTAGATATCGCTCCATCGCTGCGACATCATCCGGATGCGGACCCTCGTCGATAAACTCTTGGTACCAGGCACTCAACGTCTCCCTTAATTCCGGCAACTTACTCAAATCCTGCGTCGTAAAGGTTGGCTTCTTCTGCTTTGAGGGTAATCTAATACTTCGATGTTCAGCGATCGGTGGCTTATAAGGTCGCAATGGCAATTTCTGTGCTAATGCTACATTTTGTTCCACTTGGCTACGGTGATCGGCGAGGATTTCAAACCGCATTTCTTCTGGTAATGCGGCTAGGAATAATGGGTCGAGATCTGAGGGGTCGGAGGGATTTTTGGCTTTGCGGAAGGGGTTGGAGAAATTAGGAACTTTGATTGCGGGCCGCGAGTCTTCTTTTCGGGGACGTCCACGACCGCGCTTTTTCGTAGGCGTTGGGAGTTTTGGGGGAAGGGTATAGTTCTTGGGAGGGGATTGGGGGAGCAGAGTTTGGCCTGGGTTTCCGGCAATGTGAGCGTGTGAGGCGAGGATTTCGGCTTTGATGTCGGGGGGTAGGGCAGCGAATACTTCGGGGTCGAGCTGGGATGGTATAATAATATTATCGTCATTGCGTGGTGGACTTGGAGATCTGGAATGGAAGAGTGGAGAATGATCTAGAGTTGTGGGCTTGGCTTTGCTTTTGGCCATTAACTTAGATCGGATATCCGGTGGAAGTTCTTTCAATACTTCTGCGTCGATCTGAGTGGGGATTATAAATTGAGTGCCGGTAATATTCAACTTCTTGGCGCTATGATCAGACGCATTAGCTCGCAATATTGCAGCTGCTGGATGGATGGGGGTCTCTTTTGGTTTCATTGGACTGAATTCATCGATAGGATCTGCATCCATGTTTCGTCTTTGGGAGGTCTTCGTCGAAGTAGGGGACTCAACAATCGGGTCTGTGGCTCTCATTCCCACATCTGCAGGAGGCCTCAAGGACTTCGTAGGTGTTTCTGGATCATTGATTGGATCTTCAATCTGCTTGGCCGCTTTTGGAGTAGCCCCGAAATTAATTCGTCTTTGGTTTCCTTCTGGCATCATATCCTTCAAGGGTTCCAGTTTGGTCATTTGCACGCCAAGGCCTCTAAGCTCACCAGGAGAGAATCCGTAGCTTCGAAGGATTGATACTGCCTCACGTCCAATAATTTCTGGACTATTGGTAGGTACTCCAAGAGTAACACTTTTATTGTAAGTGTCACATTTCCCATGACCCAAATGCTTTGGTGGGTCCAATGGTGCATCTACAGCTTTCTTCATAATTTTCATCGTAAATTGTCTCCCCCTGACCCTCTGTTCTAAAAGCCGATGATGAAGTTCGCCACATAGATTTTGGACGAACTCTTCCGCTTCAGGCTGGGAAATAAATCGAATGCCCCAATTGACTTCGGCAGAGACTGATTTTCGAACAACTTGTTCCCCCACGTCAGTCCGATCAAGGCCCCTGGAATAATCCCATATTTTCTCTCCTGTCTTAGGGCCAAGGACTGCCATGAGCCGACTTTTCGATAAATGCCGAACATCTTTTACAAACATCACGCCGATTTCTTCAAGCTTCCCACCAATACTGTAAGCCACTCCTGGTAGATCCTGAACGGTGAGCTCGCCCACAAAATCTAGGACTTCTTCAGGTTTGATTTGATATTGACCGGCGGGTTTTGCTTTCCGTAAGGCGACCTTGGCCAGAAGGATATTACCTCCAATTCCCACCGAAACTGCACAACCAGTCTTATCCTTGATTCTATTGCGAAGACTGTGGGCAATTTCATCTGCCTTTTCTTGTTCCCGCCAGATGCTGCCCTCAGAAACGCCGGATCCATCACTACCACCTGCAGATAAACATAATGTAGAGATATCAATCAAGGCCTCATCTACACTAACACTTTGGACAATTCCTCCAACATCTAGAATGCATTCGTAAAACCCCTTACTTGCCTCTTCGTAGGCTGGAAAGTCATACGGTAATACCTTGACATTGGGACACAATTTCAGAGCTTGTTTCATCCACATGCCATTCTTGACTCCAAAATTTCGAGCAGGGTAATTGCAACTTGCAATCTCAGATCCACTACCAGTTCCATGAGCGACAACAGCTGGTTTATTGATATATTCCGGCGCATTTTTGAGCGAAACTGCACAGAAAAAACTATCAAAGTCAACATGTATAATGTATCGTCGTGATCCTGGCTTCCTTTTGGCACGTTTCTGGGACGCAGATTTTTCTGCTGCCATTTGCTGGAATCTTGATTTCAAGTCCGCTTTCCAAGTCGATAAATGATGCAATCGCGATTCCGAGTAGAATTGTTTGAGGAAATCTGGGTTGGCGGTAGAAGACTGCCTGATTTTGGGATCCGCTAAGAGGAGAGCGTTGTGTTCTTCGGCGGTCAGAACTTTGTCCTTAGAAGGAGATGCACTCTCAAGTTCTTGGGGTCGTTTCGAAAATCGGCTTTGATATTCTGATGGCGCATGAACATCATCAATATCCTCATATTGTCCACAATCATCTTGCTTTAATGGGGATGATCTGAAAGGTATTTTAGGCATAGGTCCCTTCTCTTTCTCCTCAACGGTTTTCTGAACAGGGGCTTTAAGCAAAGCAGCTTGATCTAGGGCATCTTCCAAAGATGAAGTAACTGCAAAACTTCCAGATGAGCTTGGGAACGGCTGGGAATTGACGACATTGCCTTCGATGTTACTTTCCATTTGCTGACTAGACGGTGGTGCTTCATACCCTCTGTTGAAGGTGACTTTCTGACTGCTTGGAAACTGAGTACCCTCATCATCATCATGGATGTCACCAACAAATTTTTTAACCTGATTTTCATACCAACTGGTATTTGTCTGGTCTCGATATCCTTTTTGCGGGGTATTTGTTTGACTGACAACTTTGCCCTCATCAAACCCTAGCAATCTCTGACCGATCCCCTCACCCAAAACACGATACGAATCCCACGGTAATACTCTTCCCAATTTAATGCTATCCACAATCCAAGCCGGTTTCACTATACGATATCGTTTGAATTCAATCGCTTTCTTTGGAGTCAGACTTGAGGCAATAATATGCGTGACCATCGTCTTTCCATCCAAATACTGCATGAAACCCCCCCCATGGCTAACAATTAAATGATGGAGTTCATTCAACGACGGTTGAGTATACCCATTCACATGCGCCACGACACCACGGAAGATCTGAGGTTTGTCCAAAGAGGACGAACGAATGTCGGCATCGAGATTCTGTAATTTGATTTTCTTGCGGCGGAAATAATCCGAGAAGCCTCCAAATTTTGAGCCTTCGTATTCATCTCCTTCTTCATCGTCGAAGGCATGGCTTGCAATACGCTTTCGTACCAAATCTGAGTTCTTCTCGAGCCGGCTCCCCATGTCCACAGTGGCGAATAGGTCTCAGAGCTTAGGTGTCTTAATGTAATGCCTCCTCATATATTCAGCAACATACTCATGATCTTAGAATTATCATGGTGAATAGAATCTGACGCGTAAACTCCAGAATCTCAAAGTAATTGTATTCGTTGCCAAAGGTGAGTCGTTCAAGTTTGTCCCGTGGGATTCACGCCAAGTGTACTGGTCACGTGCCCGGTTTTATTTCCCGAATAAACCCCGATCAAAAATACAAAATATCAAAACCAGATCATGGATTTCATAAAAGTTTTCAATGTAGGAAATATAGATGATCTCCTGAAAGCTTCTTCAAGCCAATACAGATGGTCATTACTTTGTAGCTTTGCTATTCTGTTTTTTAATATAATATACAATATCCTCCTCACCTCTTCGCAACGCTTTGTTTCTTTCCCTTTATTTTGACATGCCCAGCATAGCCAGAAACATTGCCATCTCATTTGAGATAAATTTAAATACCTATGTATCGAATTTCTGTTGACATTTTTTTTTGGTTTAGCCTTGACATACATTGTTGTGGCTGATCCCGAGCCATTTCTGAGTGATTGGGAGAGTGGCAACGATGAGAGGGAGATATATGTATCCAATCCCTCATCTTATACCTTCTAATTCATCACTTAGCGATAGGAATTCTTTAGGGGTGACTGTCTACGGACAGTGCTTCGAGGAGTACCGCATTAACTTACCTTAATGGATTTATGGGCTAGTAGTTTGGTGGATAGATAGGCCTTATGACATGTGAGAAAGGAGACTACAGTAGACACCGAATTAATATCAATTACATTGAGGGAAATAACTATTATTACATATTCTCTGACCAGGCCCTCATCTCTTCCTCTCAAAAAAATATATCTGCCATATATCAACCAGATACCCTGTCGAATATACCAAAAAAGCAAACACCACAATCCCATCTTCGATTTAACTCGACACTACCCATTAATTGTACTTTTCAGCGCAATATAAGTCCTCAATATTCATATATAAAAGCCCAACATTATCCCGTGCCCCTTTATAGCATAACAGAAATGCCGACCTAAATTGCACGAAGAAGTTGTAGCGCAATTTACGATCCGATTTTGAGAGGGTCCGATTTCGACTTGGGGGTTACGAGGCAGTCGGCAAGATATTGGTGCCGCATGGTCCAGCGTCAGTCCAGATACCTCCGCCGGAATAGCAGAGGTATCGACCTGAGGCGCAGTTGCAGGGTGTAGGGTTGTTAACAACAGTCGGGTTCGGAGTTGGAATAGCGATGGCGAGGGTAAGTGTGAGGAGGGTGGAGAGAGAGAGGATAGTGCTTGGGAGATGCATTTTTGGGTGATTTGGGTTGAAGAGTGTGTGAGAGAGTTTGGTTGAATGAATTGGCGTGTGAAGGGTGGTTCGATGTTAGGGATGAGGTGTTTATTGGAGGTTCTAGTGCTGTGTTGATTTTTTTGGGTATTGAAGTGGAGTAATGTGATATTGATGTTGCTGAACTATATTATCAGCAAAGGAAGAACAATTTATATATTTTTTTTTTCTCGCCTGGATCTACATGGAAAGCAGTCACGATCATATATGTAAAAGGTGGCAATGAGGAAATGATCTACTGTGCATTCCACAGTTAGCATGCTGTTCCAGAAAGTTACCAACTTTACTGCCACGGAATGTAGGTCTTGAGTAACCTTTCAGAGCGCTGCAGAAAAACATACCAATAGGATATTGTGCCGGAAGGTAACATTTTTCCTAAGCTAGTGCCAGGATAGGGGTAAGTTGCAGATGGAATGTTGATGACGAGTACCGTGAGGTCAAATGACTGCAAGAGTCATTTACCCTTTTTCGAGACGTCTGTTTGACATTTGTAAAGCGCCGGAAAAAGTGTCATGAGTCAAAATATAGAAGTCATGTGGAGAGAGGTATGTGTTTCAAAAGTTGCATAGAAACTATAGTGACCGGAAATCAGTTTCAGTTTCATATCGACGTGAAGGACTGGTTGGATGCCTAAAGAAATATGGTAGAATTATTATGGAAAGCAAATGAAGAGCAGGTGAAGGGATCAGCTTATGACCAAGAATGCTCAAACATAAACTTCGAATACGTAAGAGAATATTAGTCACTAGGCGTTGATAATGGACACTCCATTTACCGGCAATCCATTGCTGTTCACCTTAATTGATCTTTGAAATACAGATATTATTTCTCTCGACGATGCCTAATCGAATTTAAGGAATAGACGCGGTGAAACACCTAATACTTTCGGCTTCAACACCACTTGGGAAGCCGAAAACTTCAATGACAATTGAAGTGGGATTCCTAAAAAAAAAGTCTATAGGGAAATTGTCTGAAAGTGCCGCGTCAGCATGTCTCATAACTCTGCGAAATATATTTTAGGCCGATTTATTTATATATTGAAGTTCCTATCTAGCTCTTGATAAGCCTCCTAAATGATGATTGCGTGGCAACAGGATCAAAAGATGTGCGGGGGAGGAGGCATGCCATTCTATATCCGAGAAGTGCTGTAGCCCTAAGCTATATATCCGAATCCGAAGAAAAATCCAAGTTAAGAATTAAGTAATATTTATTATCACGCCGAATTTCCGAATATTGGAAGATAAAAGAGGGTTTCCTACCCTGCATTCATGTTCTTTCTTTTATAATTCTCAACCAAGGAATCGAAGCTGTTTTCCTCTCCCGCAGTTCGCGCCATGATGGCAGGTCGTCAGCATCTCCGAATTGGAGTTTTCATTCCTAATGGTGCACAACTCCTCGACTTATCACCGGTCGACCTTTTCGGTATGCTAAGTTCCGCATACCTCACGGCGTGCCAGCTCCCAGCTCCGTTGGTTAATTTGGGCATCCCCTCCACCATCCATTACATATCTGTCCCCAAAATAGGAAGTCAAGTCGAAATGACGGCAAGCGCATTCCTCCGTATTACTAAAACCATTCATGATGTTGAAGTCCAACCAGGAATGCTAGATATTCTTCTAATACCAGGTCCTGATCCAGCCAGCATATTCGAAGAAGATGTGTTGAAGTTTGTTCGTCATCACGCTGGTTGGAAGGGTAAAGGTGGAGAGATGGCAGACATCTTGAGTATTTGTACGGGATGTTTTATTCTTGGGCAGAGCGGAGTGTTGAAGGGGAAGAGAGCCAGTGGTCCCAGAGCCATCATTCCCACGCTAAGGAAGAAGTTTCCTGACACAGTATGGGTTGATGATAAGAGATGGGTGATAGACGGGAATATTTGGAGTAGTGGTAAGCCAAAGATCCTTAGATCACCTAAAAACATTCCAGCATCAACTCCAAGCCACAGATAAATGGAGACCCAACACCATCACTCGAAAGGATATTAAGCTGATAACAAGCAGGAGGGATAACAAATGGGCAAGAAATGGTCGCAGCGTATTTAAGGGAGAAGCTTCCTGGTCCCGTCACCGAAGCCGTTGTAGCGATGGCTGAGGTTGGGGAGAAGGGAATTGAATATAGCACTGGGAAGACGACGGCGACTCTTTGGTTTGTCTGGTTAGTCTTGAAGGCGTTCAGTTTAGGGTTGGGGAAACAAAAGAAGAATTAGAATATAGCTTGCACATTCTCCTATAATTTCAATAACTTCTCTTCTTAGCCTTTGATGTCACACAGCTCTTACCGTTGTCAACTCATCACAACGTCATGACAGCTTGCGTCGCTCTCCTAGTTCTCTCGTCGTATAATGGTTATTCTCCACATAGATGTGTAGAGAAACCGAGCGAGCTCTTCGTACAGTAAGAATACCCACGAGTTGGCTACAGCCGTTCAAATAAGTATGATAATCAACGTATTCGCCCATGTAGCGCAATGGAAGAAGGGGTACTATGAGCACGTGACTCGTCGACCCGCCACTCGATAGGGAATAGCGTCGCGGATAAGATAACTTAGCGCGAATGCGCAAAAAAATATTGTTGAAAGCTTCGTCAACACAGAATCTTTTTTTTTCTGTACGACACCGCTCTTCTGTAAACAACTCACAATATTTCTGTACATATCCACAGAAATACCCCGCTCACGGTCTGCACACACAGTGTCTCTGTTACAGAACCAATTCTTGACTGTTCACCACAAACAAACATGCCTCTTCTTCCAGGTAACAGTCTCCACTCAAGCTTCCCATGAATAAAATAACTAACTTTTTCACAGTTGCCCTTTATGGGCTCGAGGTTCCATGCGGTGATATTATCATTCCAGCAGTCCCTGATTTTCCAGCAACTGTGAGTACAATCACGACCATCAATTTCTTTATACCTATTGCGTTTGTCGTTCAGCACACTCCCGCTTTGCGCAAACACGGCTCACAGTTCATTTTTAGTTTCGCATTACTATGGCCGCAATTGATCCTAGTGCCCCTGCTGAGATTGACGAAAACTCTGATGGTGCTACCCGGCCCAGAGCTACTTTGAAAATCATTCGTCAATCTTCTGAAGGGTCTGATAATGATGAGGAGGATGATGACCCCGATTACTTGCAATCTCTGTTGGCTGCAAGCGATTCTGAAGAAGAGGACTCTGAGGAAGAGGAGCTTAATGGAGGTCCGAGTGATCCAGCCAAGTCGAAGAAAGCCCAAAGACAAGCTGCCCTTCAACAGCTTATGGACTCGATCCATGGTGACTCCGATGAAGAAATGGAAGATACCATCAATGGTACCAATGGCACCAAGGAAGACAAGAAGGGCAAAGCAAAGGCTACAAGTGATGAGGAGGAGGATAGCGAAGAGGAGAGTGACGATGGTGAGGACATTGAAATCGAAGAATTTGTTCTCTGCACATTAGATACCGAGAAGGTAAGAGCTTTTCTATATGTCATACCCCGCTAACCAAGAATAGAATTACCAACAACCTCTCGATATTACAATCGCCGAGAATGAGAGCGTGTTCTTCAAGGTCTCTGGTACTCACACCATCTACCTCACAGGCAATTACGTTATCCCTGATGATAACGGACATAATCACCACCATGAGGTCTACGATTCAGATGATTCTGAGGATGAAGATTATGATTTGTCACCGGACGAGGATGAACTCGAATTGGATATCGATGAAGATGAGAGTGATGCTCTTGACCAACTGGAAGATCCTCGTATCATTGAGGTTGATACAGACGAGGAGGAGGCGCCTAAGCTAGTCAAGGCCGACAAGAAAGGCAAGAACAAGCGCGCTGCTGATAAAATTGATGAAGGTACTTCATTGGACGAAATCATGGCTAAGTCGCTCAAGCCTGATGAAGAACCAAAGCTCTCTAAGAAGCAATCGAAGAGGCTAAAGAAGAATGACGGACAAGCTGTTACTGTCAAGTCAGATGAACCTAAGACTGAAGATCCTCAATCTGCCAAGAGTGATAAGAGTGATAAGAAGGTTCAATTTGCAAAGAATCTTGAGCAAGGTCCAACTGGCTCCGCCAAGGCAGAAGTTGTGACCCCAGTTAAGGAGAGTGGAAAGGCTACTTTGGGTGTCAAGACTGTCAACGGCGTGAAGATTGACGATAAGAAGCTTGGAACTGGCCGAGTCTGCAAGAAGGGGGACAGAGTCAGCATGAGATATATTGGAAAGCTCACCGATGGCAAAGTTTTTGATGGTATGTGTTACAGCTCCTCTTTTATATCAGAAGCTAATGGTAAATCACAGCAAACAAGAAAGGCAAACCTTTTTCTTTCAAGCTCGGACTCGGAGATGTTATTCAAGGCTGGGATATTGGTGTTGCTGGCATGGCAATTGGTGGTGAGAGGAAGATTACCGTTCCTGCACATCTCGCATACGGAAAGAAGACAATTCCTGGAATTCCTGCTAACTCCACCCTGATTTTTGACCTCAAACTGTTGGAGATCAAGTAAAGTTGGTGTTCTTCTGTTGAAACCTACTTGTTACTACTGTATTTCGTTTGGTCCTTGCGCTATCCTTACGAGCAACGCTTCTCTACAGACCCATATCTGTTGTATAATTCTCGTTACCCCTCAGCTAATTTACTGTAGTTGATTTCTTTCATCTCTCTCATACATGTCACGATGTTATCTGCAAATCTCCGACCTGCGCGGTTCTGTGATGAACTGTCTTGTATCGACGGGAAGCAGATAATGCAAAATGGAATGAGGAGATTGCATAGCATTAGGCGTATACCAAAAGTCCAGACTGTTTGTTTTGCGGGTATTTGATTTTTAGGTAGCAAATAAAGATTGCTTTTAGAAGGGGTTTGGAGTCTCATCGCACCTGCCAAGTTTGTAAGTCTGTGAAGCTGAGTTTAAACAGACACCATGAGCTTGATCAGCATGTAACTCTTCTTTTCACACTTTACATTCTTAATGCTCAACAAAAAGTGAGCATTTCTACTATTCATATATTCTATCACTGGTACCACATTTACTACTGGCCAAACGCCCCCCTTCACTTGTGCAAAATGAAGCGCACTCACAGCAAGACCGGTGAGAAGCAACACCTCAGCATCGATGAAGCTGGCGGTTCTGTGATGGAAGACCAGAAGAGTCAACACAACAATGTGCTCTTGTCTCCACCAACATCGCCCGAAAACAATGGACGCCCATCCAAGTTCCGACGACATAGTTCAAAAATCATTTCTGCTTTACGCTCGTTCACAAACAATAGTAAGCATTTCCCTCTCAAATCTGCTATGAATTAGAAAGTGACTGCAGTAGCAGCATCAGGTGCATCAATTGCCGAACCGATTTCTCCTCCCCAATCTCCCACCTTGAGCTTGATTAGCCTTAACAAAAAGATGTCATTTTCACACCTCAAGGCTCAGTTGGAACCAACTGTCGTTCATCGTACCAAATTCAAAAGTCGACCAAGCGTGATTTCCATTGACAAAGATGTCGTCGAGATCATCCCCGAAGGTTCACCCTCTACAAGTGCCACATCGAGTAACAATAGTGGAAAATCGTCTGTCCCAAGGCCAGGGGATTCTACCAGCAAGACTTCGCTCGATTCCAAGTCCACCACAAATTCCAAAGCAGCATCAAATGGCTCATCTGAGAACAAAAAGTCTCCAACGAAACTGGTTATGACTGAGGCTGGAGTAGTTGAGAAACCACTGACACCTATTGCTGAAATAGACAGTCCGGAGCCGGTGCCTAGTAAGTTCTGCAACTACATTTGGAAAATGTACTGACTGACCCTGCTAGCTGTCGTGACGGTTGAGAAAGCAGCAGCAGCCAAGGTTTTCTTCGAATGCCACTATAACAAATTGACTTCTTCCGAGCCCACAACTCGATCTCTTCGGCGTCGCAAGCTCGAAGGTGCCCTTTACGAGGATATAACCTCTTCCCCAGAAGAGAAAGACGAGAAAAGACGAATCTGGGAAAAGAGAGAGAGCAATCATCTTCGAGAGATCCGCATTATGAAGACACAAAGCACAAAAGCATTGAAAGGGAAACATCAAACAGTATCGATGTACGAGGTCGTTAAAGTTCTTGGTAAAGGAAGCTTCGGTGTTGTCAGACTCGTGAGAGAAAAGTTAGAGAAGGAGTACGTGCCCACTATAATCTATTATAACATAATGCTAAAGGATTTAGTGCCTGCCAAAATGTATTATCAAAGAGAGAAGTTTACGCTATGAAAGTAATTCGGAAGTCTGACATGCTCCGTAACAGTCAAGAAGGTCATTTACGTGCTGAACGTGATTTCCTGGTGGCTTCTGAAGGGTCTCGCTGGTACGTAGTCAATGCTCAACCCCATCGAAATCTAACTAGTACAGGGTTATCCCATTGATCGCAAGTTTTCAAGACTTGAATAATCTCTACCTTGTCATGGATTACATGCCGGGGGGCGACTTTCTGGGACTGCTCATCCGTGACAACGTGCTCACTGAACCGGTAACCAAATGGTATGTCGCTGAAATGATCCTCTGTATCGAGGAAGCACATGCTTTACGTTGGATCCACCGAGATGTCAAGCCTGACAATTTCCTCATTTCCGCCTCTGGGCACTTGAAGATTTCTGATTTCGGTCTTGCTTTTGATGGTCATTGGTCTCATGATCAAACATATTTCAACAATCATCGATACTCTCTTCTTACGAAACTTGGTATCAATGTCGATGGGGACTCCATTGATAAGAAAGAAGGACGTACGATTGCTGCGGCTATCAAGATGGCCAACGTCATAATGGGGGGGAAAGAGCGCCACCAGAGAGGCTCATCCAACAGTTCTGAGAAGGACGGCATCTTGAATTGGCGCAATCGCAATGGGAATCGATCGCTTGCCCGTTCAGTTGTGGGCACTAGCCAGTATATGGCACCGGAGGTCGTACGAGGTGAACGCTATGATGCTCGCTGCGATTGGTGGAGTGTCGCAATCATTTTATATGAGGTATGTTTCATACCCATGTGACTTGATCATATTAACTTGGACGTAGTGCTTGTACGGCCACACTCCATTTTTGGCTGAGGAAGGGGGCAGGCAGCAGACAAAGATGAACATTCTCGTGAGTACCCTATACCTCACTCCCATCCAACAAGTAAAATTAACCATTTTGAGAACCACAAAAACACGTTCGCTTTTCCAAGTAAGCCTGTTGTCAGTCGAAGATGTCACGACCTCATCAAAAGCATCATTCAGGAGAAAGACCATCGACTCTGCTCGAAACGGTACAAGCTAAAAGATGAATCTGGTACATCACGTCGTAACCAAGATTATGCAGGGCGGTATGTTTATCCCAATGATGCCGAAGATATCAAATCGCACAAATGGTTCAAAGATATCCAGTGGGATCATTTGCATGCCATGGCTCCACCTTTTGTTCCAAATATCAAATCAATGGATGACACTCATTATTTCGATGAAGAGGAACCCATCTCGGATTTTTCGGAGTCTGTCGAGGCTACGGAGCCCACAGTGGAAGAAATTGCTGATGCCTTGAAACCGTTCAATCGGGAGATTCAAATCTTGGCGGCAGGTTACATTGATCGTCCTCACGACTCTATCAAACTTCGAAAGATGGAGAAAGAAATCGACGGATTTGTCATGTGTAATGAGCAGAAAGAGTACTTGAAAAGTTTTGTCAAACATTATGGCAAGAGAGAGAAAAAGCGACCAAGGGATAGACTGTTGAGAGACAGAGATATCGCCCCAAAAGTGCTGGAGTTGCGAAAAAGGGGTGCTTTCCTTGGCTACACGTATTGCAGGATCAGGGGACCTAGAGATAGTATTGGCAGAATTGCGGCTGGGATTGTGGTGCCTGCAAATTCGATGAAGAAAACGGTTTGGCATCGTGCGAGATTGAGTATGCATTAATGAATAGGTTGATGGTGATTCTGGCGCGGTAGATTGCTAGGGTGTCGTGTTGTCTGCGGGCCGTTACGTTACATCGACTTTGAAGAAATTGACAGTGTCATTCAGAAGTGCATAACTCGGACGCTTGCCGTGTTCCTATCTCTCTTCTCTTTAAATCAAGAATTCTGAAGTCCTAAGATTCTTGTGATGCTACTAATGCTGGGATATTTTCGATCACGTCGAGCCATGGTTTTAGCTATTGGTCGAACCTCGACGTCGCTAAGTAAGTCTACTGCACCGGTGACATCCTCCCATACCAATTTGAGGCCATTCGCTGAGACTCGACGAGGTAACATCGGCCTCTAGATGAGTCTGGCGTCTCTTCGCCATAACGATGTCTCTCTTTAGCTGCAATTATACATAGATTCGAAAATGAAGGTACAGTAGATGCTATCTGGCTCTTTTTCACTAGGTAAAATACTCGTAGACTTGCCATATCCTACCGATTTCGTGACCTTGTCCACATCGTCTCATTGGTTGATGCATAATGTTGAATGACTTGCAGCATGCGCGAATAGTGTCAAGCGTCTTTTCACGTGTATATGCCGGCAATTCATGTAGCGAATCGATCTACCACGCTCTATATATTCTTCTAGACTCCTTCTAGATCTAGTTAGTTCAGTCTAATCTCCTTCTTGATTCAGCAAGTATGTTGTTGTCGTGAAAGATGTAGTATCGGGGGAAACAGAAATGATTTAAACTGATAGTTCTGCCAAGTAAAATCAATGTTGGAATGCATACATCGGTGCATCACCATCTTTGACATACTTCCAGATGGCAGCCAGCAAATTCATCCTCCTCTCACTTGCAGCCCTACCGTGCGCCCAGGCTTGGGGCGTTCTAGGCCATGCCACCATTGCATATATTGCCCAGAACTACCTCAGTGCTAGTACCGCCACATGGGCCAAAGGGGTACTCGGGGATACATCAAGCTCGTATCTAGCCAGCATAGCTTCATGGGCTGATGACTATCGTGAGACAACGGCAGGGGCATTCTCAGCACCTTTCCACTTCATTGACGCCGAGGACAACCCCCCCCACAGCTTGCAATGTAAACTACGACCGAGACTGCGGTGCAGCAGGATGCTCAGTTTCTGCCATTGCCAACTACACGCAGCGTGTTGCTGATGGCCGATTGTCAGCCACGAACACAGCAGATGCACTCATGTTCCTCGTGCATTTCCTGGGTGACATCACCCAGCCCCTTCATGACGAGGCGTACGAGGTCGGAGCCAACGACGTGGAAGTTACCTTTCAAGGCTATAGCGACAACCTGCACGCCGACTGGGACACCTACATGCCGGAAGTGAAGGCCGGCAGTGCCACGCTCGCAAATGCTCAAACCTGGGCGAACACGCTCATTGCCGAGATCGACTCGGGGGCCTATAAGAGCCAGGCTGCCAGCTGGATTTCCGGCGACGACATCAACGACGTCGTTGCTACGGCTACGAGATGGGCTGCGGATGCAAATGCCTACGTCTGCAGCGTCGTAATGCCTAATGGTGCCGCAGCCTTGCAGAAAGGCGATCTGTACCCCACCTACTACGACTCTGCTATCCCGACTATCGAACTCCAGCTCTCCAAGGCCGGGTACCGTCTTGCAAACTGGCTCGATATGGTCTATACTGCAAATGTAGCCAAGCGCAGTCTGGAGACCCGCGACGCTCTGGAGTCCAATCTCCGGGGACAGGAGTTCTTACCTGCGGCTAGGCCGTTGAGTCCGGCGAAGCTGGCTAGAGAAGCCGCTGGCTATAGCTGTAAACATAAACATTGATTTTGTTCATGAAATATAATAATATACATAGAGTGATGTCCTTGTGGGGATTTAACTCCTGTTTTGTGAGAGAAGTTAACAACAATAGGTTTGGTGGCAAGCAAAGGTATATATAATAGTTGGAAATTAAATATTGATATAGACTTTCATGTTATCGAGTATCTTCTCTTCTTCTTCGGATATACTAAAGCATCTGGATTAGAGCAGTTGATAGAGCACAATGTATTTAGTAATAACGTCATAGGTCATATTGTTCGTTGGGTCAAGTCTATGGATTAAGCAAGCTGTAAAAGGGATTTATGTACATAAGACGTGTGGTGAACAAGCTCCTCCTCTACAAATAATAACTAGTAACAAGCCTAACAACTTATTTCATCAACCTCCGAGGCACTAATTTTACAAAAAACCGTCTTACAGCTCCATGATCCGCATTCTGTCTTCTGTACCTCTTTTCCGCCTCTTTCCACTCCCTCCTCGACCCCATCAACTTCTCATCAGCATGCCTATTCAACTCCGCCAAACATTTCTTGTGCTGCTTCCTTTCCCAGTTCGTTCCGTGCTTCGACATGGTGGGATTCTTGGACTCGGGGAAAACAGGTAGCATCGACCTATCGCGAAAGACCCTTACTTTTTTACCAGGCTCCACATCGATGTCGACGTGACCTTTCAGCCCAAACTGAAACATATTGTGCTCGTGCTCTCTCCACATGTCGTCGGTCACACCATCATCAAAGAAGCCTGCACCACTGAACTCGAAGTATCCGTTGGTATAGACGCGGAGATCGCAGCCTCGGGAGATCCCGACAGCTACGAATGGGACGCGATGTGGGAGGTTAGGATTGATTTCGGGTGTTGGCAACCTTTCTCCAGGTTGGAGGCCTTTGGAGGGGGTGTTCATGATGTACTGCAGTGTTCCAGAAACATCCAAAAAAGAAATTGTTTTAAGGCTGCTGAAAGAGTGACGGAGGTTGACTGGTACGTGGCACTATATAAAAAATTAATGGTGAGGGTGGCCCGGTGGTTGAGAGCCGCGACTCGCTCGTGTGTTGGTTTTGTAGTTTTGGCTGCAGAGATGGCTGGTAGGCCCGAGGATGGGATGTAAATGCTTTTGTTCCGCAGCGTTGTGATGCCATGTGGCCTCCTATAGTACAACAGCAGCAAGAAATATAGAGTAAAGGCTGCAGTACTGAAACTTAAGTTAAGTTATCATAAACATAAAATGTTTGAAGAAAATAAGAGAGAGCAAAAAGGTAAAGGAAAAAGAAGCATAAATAAAAAACCAAATAGCTATTTAAAACATAAAATGTCATTTCCTACATGCTTTAAAAGGGGCCACACTAGCTAATTCCCTATTTTGAATAGTCAACTCTGGGAGGTCGACCTATCATTGCCCCGGTTTTTAGGTTGAACTAAAGTCTAGCTTATAATCCGCTCGTGGACTTTCCGTAGCCCTCCCCGAGCTTTAAGATCTGACTATCTATTCGGGATCGGTAAGATTTCGTCATCAGCCTTGTGGCTGCCGTGGCACGTCTAATCAAAGTGACCAACGATTTTTGGTTAGTAAGAGACGACTGATGCAAGGCTACTAACCCGCTGCAGTGAGCATTAGATCAGCGCCGACGTCTAATGCTACTGATAGCTACCTACCAACCTATCTATAGGTACTCAAAATGATTATGATTTACCCAGCTGTCATTGATCTTGGTTTAATCATTGCAACATACAACTTGTGAAGAACATACAACTTGTGAAGACAGCGTTAACCTATAATGCCGAAGCAACAACACTACCTAGGTATGTCGACCACAACACAGTACAGTCGATAGCGTTTGCTTTTTCATAAGCTCTTTTAAAAGATCTTCCGAAGCAGATGCCTCAAGACACCATTGCCGCCTTCTTGGTCGGATCTGTTGTTAAATATCTTGTTTGTCTCCTTGGTGTAGGCTTGCAGCTCTGCCACTTTGTTGAAGGTCCGAACTTTGTCCTTTCTATTGCTCCGTCCCCATTCAATCAAATCAATAATATTGATATGTGTCCTTCGTACAATCTTATGCTTCAAGTCAGCATGGATTTACCAAGTTTTGTTGCACCATCTCCTACCTCCTTGCATTGCTCACACGTCTTCGGAAGCGGCTTGATACCAATAGCGCGACAAAGTGCATGCCACGCAATCAAATCGTTCTCTGCACCGTACCACATCTGCAGTTCGCTTTGTAGCGCATCTTGGTATCTGTTCCACGCATCGTCTGATTCGGCATCGCCACGGCGCCATTTTTCGTGTTTCCGCAAGTTGGCATATGAAGTAGCTGGTGGAAGAAAAGGGTCATAATCAAAGGTTGGGAAAGAGTGGAAAAACACATCCAGAGGGGTTTCCGTGTCCTGTTGGTGAATGGGAGAGTCCCGCAGGTGCTGCTTCAGAGCCTTATCGTTGCCGAAGGATCGATCGCAAGTCTTACAATCGAACGATGGGGCATGCGCTGGTGCATTGCGCAGGTGCTGCTGTAACGCCTCTGCGCTATCGAAACATCGATCACAGTCCTCACAGTCAAAGGACGGAGCATGAACAGGAGAGTCACGTAGGTGCTGCTCTAGAGCCGTCTTGCTGCCATAGTGACGGTTACAAGTTATACAGTCCAAGGTATGCGCGAGTGAGTATCGTATGTGTTGTTGCAGGCTTTCGTCGCTACCAAAATGTCGATCACAGAGGACACAATGTGAGCTCATAGTGTCAAAGTTTTCATATCAAAATTGGTTCGGTTTCTCAGAAGTATTCAGAAGTAATAATAATTGAAAGCGGGGAGCCGACAATCCAATTATAACGTACTTAATAAGTAAGCTGCGCGTGCATGTAAGGTGCGCACGCTTTATTAAAAATATTAATTATATTATATTTAATTAGTTATATTTTAATTAAATAATATTTAATTAGTTTTTAAAAAAGGCCGAATGGCCCTCGCGATCAATTCGTATAATCTCAAGACTGCTTCTCCGTCAACTGGTATAAGTTTCCTGCTTGACGAATCAAATCACGACGTCGAAGATAGCCTCGAATCTCTCCCAGATTTCCTTGACATTTAGATCAAATTATCAAAGAATTGCCTAAATTATCTTTAGCCTCGACTAACATTTGTATCGGTACTTCGCCGTATGAATCGATCTTTAAGCATGAATACTTTGGCATTGACGGAATGAATCGACCAGTATCCCCACGATACCATTCAAGGTAGTTTCGAAGTTGAAGTTGGATTGCATAGCCCTTCTTTGGTGTTGGCGAGATAGGGACGTCGTCGGCGCCATCTTCAACGTCGAGGTAGAAGGAGTCAGCAGATGACTATTCAAGCTTTTAGGCACTCACTGTCATGACTTAACATAATCCAACTTTCTAGGCACAATCCCTAGGACGAGGACCCTATAGTCGCGCACTTTGTCTAGAAGAACAATAATAGGTATGCCCAAACCCAAGCATTCTGAATTGCTCTTGAATTTGTAAACTCTGCCCAGAACATCTTTTTGCCGCACCATTTTGTTGATATTCGGCAGTTTGACGAGATCGTTCATCTAATGATACAAGAGCAGAAGGGGGGTAAAAAAACAAGTTTGATGATTACTGTACTGTTTGCGATGCCAGACCCGAGCCTATCGGTATGCATGTGATCGGCTTCCAAGCAAACAAGCCAACGGCTTTTGACTGAATTCCACAATTAACGAAGCATCAACAACCTCACCACCGAATATATGTCGGCCAACTTCCTCAAGCTTCCTGGCGAACTTCGCAACAGGGTATATGAGCTATGCTTATTACACCAAGAACATATTCACCCTTGGATTGGATACACTCGACAGGAGATCACATATGGGCTCCTCCGCGCAAACAAGGCTATTCACCGTGAAGCCAGCTCGGTGTTGTACGGCCAGAATTGCTTCAATTTTACCATGGCAACCCCCGAGGACCTAGCCTCGTTCCTCGAGACAATAGGCCGTAAAAACACAGATTGTATCCGACATGTCTATATTGACTTTCCAGAATTCCATTATCTAGACCCAGAACATGTCATCCTCGAGGAGGGTAGCCTCGCCATCCTCGCAAACATCCGGAGCGGTTGCGCCAATTTGAGCACGCTCACGACGTCCCTGTATAGCACAAATGCCATGGAGCTTAGGCTCGACGCACTTGACTTCCCCAAGATCATTTCTGAGGCGTTAGAGCTGGTTAATACTCGCTTCCAAACCATTTCGTCCCTACAAGAGATCATAGTCGAGGTATATGAGAATGGCCCAAGTGATTATATAAGGAGGAAGATGGAAAGTTATGGGTGGAAAATAAGTGTGGAGTCGGACATCGAAGATGATTGGGATGATGATTATTCTAGGGATCCTAGGGATGATTATGGCACTGACAATGATGATCTGGAGGATGTTGATTATGACATTGACGACGATAGCGACTTTTGGAGAAGAGCAGCGGACTGAATGCTTCTCCGCGAAGATAACTTGCTGATACCTGGTAGAAGGTGAATCATTGCTACTTCCCTTCCCGTTGCGCTGAGGATACGCCGAAGACCAACGCTAATCTACAGTAGATAGTCACGAGACCTTTTCGAGTCTACCTCAAGGATCCTATTCGAACCGGCGAACAGAGCAATAACTTTCTATTTCTCTTGCAGAAATTTGATCCTCCGCAACCTGTACTGCGGCCCTCATGGCTCTACGCTTCGATTGTCTGCCCCCACCTTAGCAATCTTATTCTTCTGACCACATTTTTCCTTACCTGTGATGGTCTCTTCCGTACTCCTCGACGATTTTCTAGCTCATCACCTTCGCATTCCATAATACTACTGAGTTTGTGGCTGTGACCAGGCTGGAACTAGTGAAAGTTATGATAGAGAAGATAATACAGAATTTTGTTTCTATATTTACTTTGACAGATGTCTGTTTTAGTTAGGTATAGTCATTTTAAATATATTGCAATTTTAGAAAACATCCTCCCCTTGCTCGCGAATTTTTTT